>BJBW01005674.1:12661-89511 GCA_004320125.1 Scolopax mira
AAAAAAGAATTTCTGCAGGACATTTTTTAATTGAATTGGGCCCTTTGTGTGCTATTTAAACTACTAAACCCTGTGATTAGACACAGTGATTGAGCTGCAGTATAGGAGAATAACGCTTTAACATGAGAGGTAAATCAAATACATGGTGCACCTGTATCCTGGCTAAGTACCATTGAGGCAAATTTGTCATGCTATCAGGTGCACCTAAGTTATACCACTATCTCAAGAGGCCATTAAGACTCCTCAGTTATTGTATTTGCATAAACAAATTATGTCGCCCTGAGGGCAAAAATTAATGAGCACAAAAAGACAAAGTGTTTACAGCCTTTAGAATCATATATAGTTATGGTATGGTCAGGAATTGTACCTCTACAATACAGCCAGTTACAGAATACCTGGGTGCAACTCTTGATACCCTTGCTTCTTCTGCCTGTGGAGGTCCACGGGGGTGCTCGGGCCAATACAGGGCAAGTAGCCCACCATCTGGACTATATATGGAATAATAAGGACAATGCTGGCCTGATTTCCTGCTGAACAGCACTTTATTCAGTATGTTGCTGCACTGAATTAAATGGGACTGCTCATGATATAAGTAACTAATCAAAGGAAGGATTATCACAGCCTGCCCTTAAATGAGCTGCACTCATTTTGTGAGTGTTTCAAGAGTCATCAATATGCTTTTTTTGGGGTCTTCATTATTGATTTTTAATATAAATCTAATTGAGAACCTCAGATTGCTTTTGATTTGATCTTTTTCGGCAGAGACATAAACCCTAAAGGAAACTAGTCACCTCTTCGATGCATGTGCCAAGTTGCAGTCAAACTTCAAAGGGCAAAGGATACATTTTGATTTTCCTTTCAACTTTCCCCCATTGGCCTGGCTGCTACCACATTATGAATTATAAACAATTCTATTTTGCGCTTGTGATTATACTTCACACTTCCTACGAGGATCTCAAAGTGTATTACAAACTTCAATTAAATAGAACAATACCCCGATGAGCTGGGTTAGCTATAGTTAGAAACTATTTCAACAGCCACCAAAGTTTAGCCGTTTGGGGGATTGTAGACAGTTCAAGCAAGTCAAAGGAGTTCAAGCAGAGAAAAGGGCCTGTGATAAAAAGGGGGATGTCAGTGGGCAAGATATTCATCAACACCTTGCTTGCAGTGTGTTTACCATCCTTAGCCTTTTATGAAAAAAAGTCACAGTATCAGAAATTCAGAAGACCAAGAGGCCAAACATCAGGAAGAAATTCTTCATCCACTGCTTGATACAGACTCTAGCTGAGCCTTGCTGATAGCAAATAGTAAGTGGCCATCATCCAGAAAAGGATAAAAGAAGACATTTTTCTGTGAAGTCATCCAGACTATGACTACTAGTAACACTTCCGTAACAACTCTGAGCAGTGGCAACAGCCAGAAAGGCAGGGGTTTGGATTAACAGTGGCAAACCCTGTATCCAGATTGGAAGGCTCTCCTGCGGCATCTTCATATAGAAATACATAGACATATCTTTGAGAGGCCTGTCAAAACCAAAATATCTCTGGAGATACAGGGCTTGAGTCTCACTCATACAAAGGCTGCTGCTTATATAAATGAGGCTCCTCAGGCATGCTTCTTGTTGCTGTTATGGATGACAGTTTCTATCAAAATTTTTTTCCTTCACTTGTCTGAGATTCTTTTAAGTATAAAATAGCTTGTGTGTCCCTTTGCTTTTTCTTGAGTGTAAAGTAGACAGGATCTAGTCTGGAGGACTCTTCAGCTGGAGATGCCTGCCTTACTGCTTCCAAAAAAAGAAAGAAACCAAGGGATTTTTCAACAGGTTCAGGAAGGTATGAGTTCTTCTGCCTCAGCCAGGGCTCAGCTATGAATTCAACCTGTCACTTCTGCTCAGTTCACAGGGGAGAGGAAAGAGTATCACCACATTTTCACTTCTGCTTTCACCTGGTGTTGAGGCTCCAGGTTCAGATCTAGCACTTGTGCTTGGTACCTCACCAGAGGTGTGGCTATGACGAATAGAGCACACAGGCAATGGTGGTTTCTTTCTGCTATTTTCAAAGCCTGAGTAGCATAGCCTGATAACATGGCAGGCTGTTCAATCTGCTGCTGTAATTACAAGCAGGCCCTGTTCCTGTCTGCAACTTATAGTTAAAAATGCGGGGCCAAGAACTCAGAGGGTACATCTGCAATGTGCAAAGTACAGAAATAATTTTCTGTAGTGCAGACATGCATACGAGATGTCACAGATGACAGGACAAGGGGTAATGGCCTCAAGTTGCGCCTGGGGAGGTTCAGGTTAGAGATTAGGAAATATTTCTTTCCTGAAAAGGTTGTCAGGCCTTGGAATGGGCTGCCCAGGGATGTGGTTGAGGCACCATCCCTGGAGGTATTGACATGGTGCTCGGGGATATGGATCAGTGTTGGTTGGTGATGTTCTGCGTGTGGCGTAGGGTTTGTGGGGGTTTTTTTTGTTTTTTTCATTGATCTTAAAAGGTCCCTTCCAACCTAGGTGATTCTGTGATTCTGAGGTTGGAGGCTCTCTGTCTTGTCTTTCAGTTTGCTGACAACTGGCATTGATGCAATCATGACCATGAAGGTTAGAGCACTGTCAAGGAAAATCTGAAATCTTTTAGCCAAGGTTCACCATTTTTTTTTATTTACCTAGTCTTTGGACAAGGGAAAATCCCATTCAACTAGCGTTAGCAAAAATAAAAAAATGGCTCTTACAATTTAAGTTCAGCAGAAGGAGAATCCTAAACCTTTCAGGTTCCTCTGAGATTAACACTGGCCTAATCAGATGAGTCGTTCTGCTATATTCACACCATCACTTTCAGTCACTCAAGCTAAATTCAAGGTTACATAAACTCTGGTAACATTAATCTGGGGAAATCTTTTAAATGGGGGGACCTTTAGTTGAGAGGTGCCCACAAAATGTCAAATGCTTGCCCCTTTCTTTGTCCAAGGAGGGCAGGACAAAATAGCTACTGAGAAAAAGGAATTTGCATTAGCTCCCCATGTAAATACTTTTATTTCATGCTGAGAAGGCTTTTCCCCCCATCAACTGGAAGTGGATTAACTTAAAACTGAAAAAAGAAACTTTTAAAATAGCAAATATACAGATAAAGAGCTAGTGAAAGAGAACTACTGTGCTTCAAATTCACACCTTCGCTATTAGTAATAGCATCTCCATGACTTTGCTTTAGAAAGCCTGCGATTATTATAGTTCATAACCATACTCAGAGATAAGGAAAAAAATAAGCTTCCACAAATGTAGCAACAAATGTTCATGGAATGATAGTCTTAAAGCATTTTCATTTCATCCAAATTTTTAAACTACTTGCCTATACCCAACAGTATGCAAACACATGTCTCTAACCATAGCCAATTCACCCAGTTGTACACTTAAATTAACAAGACAGAATAATATGGTGTTCTTACTTGTTCTTCAGTCTGCCACTAATGTCGGGTACATATATCCCAGAACTCCTCTTTTGATACTATATTATCTTTTGAAGAGGCAATACCTTTTAGCTCCTTTATAATTGTGTCAAAGCCAGCAGCTACTTCTACCTGTGAGAGGATGCCTCTCTCTGACAGCTCCCAAAAAGATTTAGGTGGAATGACTTTTTGCCCTTCCTCAGACTAGACAAAAAACATACACAGAGAATCAGTAATGGGTCCATTGAGTAAATTATGGCATTATGGCATGATGGGATGGCATTCAGCCAGTCGAAGAGGGAAATGTCCGTGGAGAAGGCAGCCTTCAAGATCCCACAGGCAGTAAAACCTGCTTCCAGGAATTCTGGCTTGCACCACAAAAGAGAAAAGGGGCTATGCAAGTAGTTAAGGGGGAAAAAATAGACTCTCTATAAACGTGATCCAACTGGTGACAGGCCAACAAAAGCACAGGATTCCAAGACTGACCTAAACTTCTACAAAGGTCTAAAAAATTGGGTGATCTTACAAAGAGGGCTATTCTGTTAATGCAGAAAAAAAGGGAAGTGAGCGCTAACTAGCCCAAATATCCCAAACGTATTCTTCTCATCTGAATAGTCTTTAGCAAGCAGTGGAAATCTCTTTGACTGAAAAGGCACTTCAGTCCTGAGATGAAAGAGAGGGCAATTATTTCCCTTTCCTTTCTAAGTTCCAGGTATATTTATGGCGGTACTTTCTAATCTGGTCGCCCACGGTAGAGATACTGCAGCTAAACGATGCAGTGGAAGGCTGCAAAGGTACAGAATCTGTGAGAGAAAAGCAGAGAAGGGGGTTGGGTACAAATGTCTTAATGCTAGCACAAGAATGTGCACAACCCCTTTTTTTTTCAGTGCATTGCTTTCAAATCTAACACCAGTGTATGGCTTCAAAAACCTGCCGTGAGAGCTTATGGCTAACTTAACCCGCTTTATACATCATTCTGCAGGGTGGAAATACACCCGTTGAGTAAATGCAGTAGAAGGCCATATGACAGGCAGAAATAAAAAGGACAAAATAGAATTGGTTGGAATAAACTGCAAAGTAAAGCACTCTAGGCTTTGGTACGGGTGTACCTGAAAATACCAGAAGACTCACTATGCATGCAAAAAGCTACATTTCATAAAATTAAATAGCAATGAATTCTATTCAACATCTACATTCAACATCCAGCAAACTTCAATTTTTAAAATGAAACCAAAGCGTAGTTATAAAATTAGTCTCGAGAATGGCCCAAAGTGGAACAATAATAAAAAAACCCCACTGTATCAGAATTTTTGAAGCAGAAACTACTTATTTTCTGACTGTCCACTCACTGCGCTGTCTAAACTAAAGATGTAAAATATCTTGCAAGCAAAATTCTCACAAACACAAGTGGCAGCCGGTTTTACTATGACTATGGTAAGAAGTCCTGGTAAAACAACAACAATAAAAATATCTGGGTTTGGTTCAAAGACATTTCTTTACAGGATGCTAAATGTTACTATCATATTTTATACCCCCATGTTTGAACATATGAGCTTTGCCACCTTCTTGCTCTGTGCAATATGAAATACCAAAAAAGAAACAGATGGCTTTTGGTCCTGCACTCCTGTTTCCTTGTCACGTCTCACATGATCATTATAACTGGATGGAAAAGAAAATATGTTTCTTACAGAACTGCGAGAAACCTGCCTCATAATCAGAGAAGGCTCCACTATTTTCAGATGCAAATAACACTTCTCAATATTAACCTTGCTTTACATAAAACGTTAAGCGTGGAATAGACATTATGGCTGCGTTATTACTAAGAGAAGAAATATGAGAAGTGGAATCGTGCAGGCAGAGCTGCAGCCAGGAAATGAAGATTGCCAGGCACGGTCCAGCGCAGGGTGCACCTTCTGTCTGCCTGCCATTACTGCAACTAAAAAACACTGCACCGCTGCTTTTAATTAGTGTAATGAAGCCAAAGACTTAGGGAAAGTGTTACTGCACTGCAATCTTTCCAAGAGACGTGGTTTTTTGAGTGCAAGTTTTCCTAATATATTTAATTTCAAGAACTTTATGTCACAAGACCTAAAGCCCTTTGATCTTACAATGATTAGAGTCAATACAAAATAAATAAATAAATCACTTGTTCTTCTTGTAGACCATAGCCTGAGACTAGAAACCTTTTGTATTCAGTTCTAGTGTTATATTAATCTACCACATACAGTTAATACACTCAGTGTATATCTGTAACTATCATCTGCAGCCAAAATAATCACCTTTAGCTAAAATAATGGAGCTGGAACCTAAATTCTCAGACTCTGGTTTGGACATAGGGACATTTAAGTGCCAACTAACTCTATACATAGCGCAGGTACTTTTCTTAGCTTTGCTATGTCTCACTTCAGCCTTGGAAGGGAGCAACAGGAATGAAGCTGCCTCAGAGCTGTGTATCCTGTAGTGCTTGCAGATCATTTACAGAAGAGCTTTTCGTTGGGTGAAAAAGGGGTTACTTCCCTTTTAACTGATTTCCTGATATTTGCTGCTGTGTGCTCCGCTCATCCCTTCAAGCTCTGTGTTTATACCACTTAGGAACTGAGGGGCCAGGACTCTGCAACCTGTTCTTGTAGCTTCTCAGACTACTGCATGGTCTCTGAGCAGTACCTGCCCAAACGCCAGCTACCACAGTAGCCTGTAAAATCCAGGCTCTTAACCGTCCTGCTCAACTCCTCAACAGCTTTCTTGCCCTCCCTAACAGAATTTTGGAGTACCTTGGGAGGACCATGTAAATCCACTTTCACCTCCTACTTTCACCAAGAGAGGGACAGCATTATTATGAGGCTTTTCATATGGGGTACCCTATGTAGCTCACTTGCTGTTCAAAGCACCACAATATTTTCTCTCTTTAGAAAGTTCCCTGCACAGCCTCATGTCCTTTTCTATAAATGGCATAACTATGCTGATTAGTAATAAAAGAAGGCTCTGCCACCCACACCTGCTCAGTGAAGCTCCGTTCTTGCAGCTCCTTCTTATTTCGGGAAGATTTTTCTATTAAGAGAAATTCTTAATTAAAAAGTAAATCGCTACATCAAGATAAATTACAATTTCTCTGGTCCTCTTCCCCTGCCCTGTCACAAGTCTGACCTCTCTGCCTTTCTGGGGAGACTCAGAAAGCAAAGGTCTTGGGAAACTGCTTACACAAGAATGCCCTTGTATCTCCCCCTGAAAAAGGATGCTTTCTCCTCTTTGTACGTGAGAATGACCTTTGCCAGAAGTAATCATCCTTTTGACAGTTTACACAGTTTTGGAGGGACTTCTGTGCTTAGACCATGGGCACTCCTTTACCCTAACAACACATATCTTCAAGTTGTTTTCCATAAATGCTCTTCCCTAAAGATGTGTGGAAGCAGAAGAGTTAGCTGTCTGAGCGTGGCTTGGGGTGGAAAGGAATTTTCTTCTCATGTTTGGATAACCAGCAATTCACCAGCCAGCCAGCTTCACCTCTCAGTCCCAGCACTACAGAGAAGCTTGTATTTTATTGCTGGGTTACCAGTAGAGCTGTATCCTCATCTGGCAGTGATCAGTCTAGCTCCATTAACCTGAGTGCTGATTTACGCCTGCTGAGGATTTGATAGCTGGTGTGCAACAGGAGCTTGCAATAATAAACCCAATTGTAAATAAAAGATGAAAACTCTATTGAGGGTCACTCTGTAATGCACCATTTTCCTTTTGACCAATGGTTTGCAGCAGACAGATTCAAGTTTCGAGGTCACATTTCCAGGATAAAATACACTTGGTAGTGTTTAGAATATGTAATGGTATTCGATGGTTTGACGCAATTCGACACAATGAATCAAAGGTGGCCCATGTGCCAAGCTCTGCCTTGTCTAGAAAAAAGTCACATTCCTCTAAATGTAATTAAAATTACTATTGTATTAAATAAAGATGAAATAAGAAGCCTAGGTAGGACTGGGTGGAGAAGCCGAGTGCATTTTGAGGCTTCTCTGTTTCTGCCTCCCCATCACTGTCTAGTCCATGAATGGTACATCTGATGGCCTAATAATACATTCCCTACTTTCCATAATCCCTGCTTTCTCCTTTTCCACATCTCAATAAATATAGACTGAAGGAAAGGCTTCCTTCCCAAGGAACAATTTACCATTTTTAAATTCCTTTGGACCCTTTTCTTCATTATGAAGGCGAAGTACAGCTTTGGTAGGCATTGTCAACAGGGAAAGACACCAAAACAGATATCCCAGCACAACAAGGGACAGAACATTGTAGTCACGGGGAGGGCACTGAGCAGGAGAACAGGGGCAAGGAAGGTAAATTTTCTAACCGTTTTCACCATGGATAAGGAGAAATATGGCCTTAAGTCATGGCATAAGGAAAGCTTTAACATTTCTCAGCCTGAAGTGGATGTAATACTGGAAAATAGATGCAAACAGGCAGGTGTCCCAGAAGGGGTATTTCCCTGGAGCAGCTGTTCTACATGAGGACAGACAAAGTCCGTGGTGCTGCTGGCTGAGGGTAGGGACATAACGAGCATGCCAGCTAATTGCGGTCACTGGTGAAATTGGTCATGACATATGACAGTCAGTTGTCTGGTCAAATCAGTGGCCCAGAACAGGAGGCTCTAGATGTTCAACAAATGAGGAGAGTGAATAACGAATAAACCTGTAAAACTCCCACCCCCAGGACAGGGAAAAGCACCACCTTTGTAGAGCAGGTCTTTACATATTCCTGGCGTAATTTCACAGGTGGGTCATGGCACTAAAACAAACATCAGCTCCCCACATCTGGATGCAGTGCACAAGGGATGGGTTAGTAATAGTGCTGAACTTAGGAAGCAAGGCTGTGGAAAGACTGAGGATGTCACCTCTCTGTTACATGGGGGTTTTGAGCTCTGAACCCGTATGGTTACAACAGACACATCACACCACAGCGTTGCACTCAGTGCATTTCATCACTTGCAGGTAACTCAGTTACCTCAATTCCTGTCCTTGAAAGGGCACAAATGATGATCTGTCCCTTCTCTCCATCATCTCCTCAAATGGAACCAATCTCTTTCTACTCACTGCTGGATTTGCCAGGTGGCTAAGATTACAGAGAATCACTCAGCTCCAGAAAGGTTAATCAACAAATTATTCGGCCCTGATCATAATCCCTCCTTTTCCCATCTACTCCCCACTACAGTGCAGCTGTGCTGATCCTGTATGGACACTTTGCTGTTCTAGACCTGACCAACACACCCTGAACTATCACTTTTAATACGTTCTTTACTTTTTTTTCCCCCTTCCACATCTGAAAAAGCTCACAGTTAGTTCATTTTCTTTTTGGGGGTGGGGAAGGTGGTGTGTGTGTGCCTGATTCCCTGGTGCAGCTTTCACTAGGCTGGACTGCATTAGCCACTTATTCTAATGCAGAGGAGCTCCACTCAAGCCTTATTAATCACAAGACTGGCAGGTCAGTTAATGCATATTTCCAACTCCATGGTCTGCACTTTTCCAAATATCCTCAGAGAGTCCACTGGTGGTTAATAACACCCCACCTAAGAAAACATCCTCTCTGTCTCCTTCCTCGGCTCTTCTGCACTTGCTTAACAACATCCAAGCTACATGCCATAACTTTGATTCTTTCTTATTTGAATACTTCGATGCAACAGTATTGCTTAAATACTTTATATTTCTTTAATTCTATTTTTTATAGACCCAGAGCTCTACAGAGCTGCATTTCAGTAGGCACTCTGCTCATATACAGCTGCTGTAGTATGTATTCTAGAGAGTTAATCAGAATGTAAAGCTCATCAACATACGTCAAAGACATCAAAAGATCCATGTGACACATAAAACATTTAGAAATAATTTCTGCAAGATTTCTTTCAACTCCCCTTATTCAGCTGTTTTCTAAAGAAAAAAAAACCAACTTAAACCTGTATGGCTTTTGGGTTTGTGAATGTTTGCCTTTGTGGTTGTGGGTTTTATTTATGAGGTGCCATTCGAGACAAAAGTCATCCCAGGCTCATACTTTACTAGTTCAGTAAATTTTCCATACTTTAATGATCAAGCTACATACTTTACTTGTTACTTTTTTAATATACTTCAGTGATCAAATTGTATAGCGTAATGATCAGTTTTCCTAACGTGCCTGAATGAGTTGCATACCTCATTAATTTAGATACATGCTTTACAGGCCAAAATTGTAGTGTGTTTGGATGAAGCAAATAATTTAACAACCAGCCTTTTCTCAGAACCTGCACGGGAGCCCAAAAATAGGGGTGAACCCAGGGTGGGATGAAATTGCAAAGGCGTGGGAAATTTTGGGCTGAACCCAAAATGAAAACATGCGGTTTGAAAGCATCTGGAGGCTGAACCAGCACTGTAAACCTGGTTCACATTTGTTTTGCCTTTTCAAAAATGTTCCCTTGTGGCTTAATTTGGGAGCTTAATGATGGATTTATCCCTTCTGACCCTAACACAGCACAGAAAGCTGTTCAAGGTGAATATTCAATATTGAAAAACAAACCAAAAAAAAGCAGTCCAGGCTTTGGTTCTGTCATGGACTGAGTACCTCCTGAAAGATGTGGACGTTGCTTATTTTTTTGTAAAGTTGAGGTGGGAAGTATTTAGTGTCTTGGAGGACTAACTGTTAAAGAGTCTTCATGTTAAAGCATACACCCTTGTGGAGTTTGATGCCAGGAGTGTGTGCAGCTTGTCAAGTTGTTATGGAGGCTTAGCACCTACTTGAAGGATGAGAAGACATTACAGCAAACCCTTTCCTAACAAAAGCACCTTCCTATTCTAAAGTTAACAGAAAAGCTTCCTGGTGGGTCAATATTACAGCACGCAAATACATTCTTAAAATCATTTATATGGATATGTTATATTTCATACAATTGGTCTTTGGACTCAGTTGAAACCTAGCGAATTTATATTAGCATAAAAGCAGGAAAAGGGGAAATGCAGCATTTTCCATCCTATACAATGTATTCCACCGTTTTACACTTGAGAACCGTGCGATCTATTATATCTGTTAAGACTGCATTTTAATTTTAATAAGCTGCAAATATAAATATTTTAAAATACCCAACTATTTTTAAAATAACTATAATTAAATGTAGTCCTGCCACTAAGGACAAAGTAACAGTTGCACGACTATAAATATTAATGCTAAATTTACAGAGAATAAAATACATTTAAGCAACCTTATAAAATTTTGAATAAAGCCACACTTATAATAAGCACTTGGGTGAAGCTATGCCTATTGGTACCTGACACGCATAGATAAACTCTCTAACCCGCCACAAAGCCTATACCAAGTTACAAACGTATGGAGCTGTTTATGGGTCCTCCTTCGTTTGAAACCTGTGGTCTCCCCTCCTTCTCCTCCGAAATTATCTGAAGCCTTACATACTTTGACTCGGGACTTGAAGAGGCTGAGACAGATCTCTCACTGGTTTTCCAGCTCCTGCTTTAGGAGACAAGATTTAATCACCATATAGCTCTGTACGGATTTGTTTAGCACAACATTCTATTATCACCATGGCAATAAAGTGGTAGGCTTTTTATATGCTTTTCCATTGGGTGATGATTATTATTTTTTTCATTTTATTTGTGCTTTGAGCATATACTTTTGGAAATGAAACATAGTTACTTCTTTGAACATAAGATGCAAGTTCATAGGTTTTTTTTGTTTGGGTTTTTTTTTTTTTTTTAGAACTGTGTTGTATCCAGCTAGTAACCAGCTTTCACATCCTTAACCAAGTTCAGAAATGAGCTGTAAGGCAATGTCATTTGGACTCCTGCACTCTCAGATCTACTTATTCTCACTTCCTGCTGGGTAAGACAGACGAAGGGGGAAGAAGCCGGAGGAAAGGGAAGGACTGTGAAATTAAAATAAGACAGAGATGTCTTCATGTCTTTTACTTACACCTTTTGATAATGTTCCTGCCCAGTAAGACAAAATGCCTGAGAAGGTCATTGGAAAGGAATCCCTTGAACACAAGGAATCTATTTATTGCATTCAGTAATATGAAAGTTTGATCTGTGTTACAAACTGAAAGTCTTATGGGAAAACAAAGCATTGAGTATATAGTATGCATTGCACTGAGAATACGTGGGAAATGATTATACTGGCAGAGAGGACCCACCTAACTCTTAAACTATTTGTTATGAAACTTCAAAGGTCTATATTCAATTGTAGAAATGTCACGGATGGGATGTGATGGGTTTGTGGTTTTTTCAACCAGCTGGACTCTAGGAACTGTGCTTTTAGATCTTCCTCTTTCTAACAAAATATTTTATTATAAGTTTATGTCATTAGGGTCCCTGGCTGCATAGGTGGCAGCAACTATTACTCAAAAAAATGCCTCAGAAAAAAATTAAAAACTTCCTTATTTTCTCATGTAAGGGAAATAAGAAAAAGTTCTGCTTTTCCACAATGTGGTAGACAGAGTTTGGCTCTCTGAACCCGTTGGTTCCTGAAAATATATTAACCAACAAATGGTGTCCTAAAGGACTAAATGGACTTTTTTTCATGCTAAAAGTAATTTTCAAATCTTACCCTCAGAAGACAAAACTATGACCTTCTCCATTCCCAAGACACGCAAATATGAGAAGACAGATATTGTCTTATATAAAAATTTAACGAACACTAACCTGTGCTATTGAATTTATCTATTTCTTTTTTTAATAATGCAGAGCACAGGAAGGAATTTTTTTCCTCTTACAATGAAAAATGTAAAATGATTGTATAAATATTTCAGTATCCTGTTCAATGGTTAGCCTATGTGGCCAAAAATGGCAATGTGGCCCCAGCAAGTTTATGAACATCACAGGAGTCTCCAAAGAGTGTGAAAAGAGATTTCTGTCAAGAAACAATGTCTCCCATGGTAATAATTTTTTGGGGGGTGCTTGTACCGGTGACATCACTAGAGATGTCTTTGTTGGAAGTCTGTTTTTAACTGCCAGACAGAGTCCACAAATTGTGATTCCAGAAATGCAGCCACTGATGATAGGGAATTTCTACCCCCATCATCTTCCCAGCCACTTGGGTGGGCAGCAGCAATTCCATGGCCATACACAGCTGATCAGACTTTTGTCAGGTTGAAATTCCCTGCCCACGGTCATCGGGCAGGAGGACAAAAACTGGTTTTGATGCAAGGCAAGCAGGAGAACCACGTTGCTGGAGATACAGGGGTAGCAAGACCATCTTTGCAGTGATAAGCCTGCCTCTAAAGCTGTGAGCTTAAACTGCCGGTGCAGATGAGATGGCTCTGTATTTCCCTGTGATAGCAACGTTTCCTTCAAGTTTTTTTTATTATTTCCCATGCATGAAAACAATCTTACTGCAGCACCAAGAATTATTTATTCTTAGAAGATGCTGCATTTCAGTAGAATCCAACACAACAGTCTAGGACTACTTAATATACAGCATTTTTTCACCCAGGGCTTTCAAAATTCTAGAGGGAAGTGGTTCTTTCTATTGTTCTCATTTTACAGGTGGGAAAACCAGAAAACTTGCTGCTCAACAGCTAATGCACCTTGTCTGTCTGTGTCAGAATCAGAAATGGCCAAGAGCATAAGTGCAGACGATTGCAGAGCTCCATGTGACAGGTGCTAACTTCTGCAGCCACTATAATGGGCTCACATCTGATCATATATCTTTATCCTCAGTTGCTACATGATCCTTTCATCTGATTAAACTATAATGCCTGCCTCCAGTTACACATTATATCTACTTATAATAAGTCTCAGCTTAGGAAACTCAACAGAGCTATTTGAAAGACATGATATTTACATGTTTAGGACACAATTTACAGATGACTGGAGGAGGAAAAGGGGTTTTGAGAAGAGAGGAAGGTCCTGGTAATTTGCTCTTCCCTTTTTTCTTTCCAATTCTTATCTTCACAAAACTTCTAGGCTTGATTTGATACGCTTGTTTTGTGGAATTACCAGAATCCAAACAATTAAAAAATCTGCAGTTGTCAAAAGATGCTATTTCTACATAGGCCAAGGTTGTTGGTAGAGATCAATTAAGAGTAGAAAAGTTTGGAAGCCTTTAGGTTAAACCCCAGCCAGGCAGAAGAAAAAAAAAAAAAAGACATTAAATTAGTTGCAGTGACTACGTGAAACTTACCTCTACAACAAATTAAAAGATGATGCAACTATTTCTTTTATCTTAATTAGGGCCTGTTCTGAGCTGAGTGCTGCGAAGTTTGCAGGTGGTGCAGTCTGCTTTTGTCTCTGTTGGTATTTAGATACTCTGCCATCATCAATTGCTCTCAGGAAATCAAAATAAGAGAGCTTGCTGTCATGAATGCTGAATCCTAAGCTAAGGGAAAACCACAGAATGCGATATCAATGATTTTAAATAATTATCTCACTGTTGTCTCAACTAATTAATTATTATGACGTATTATTTGTACCGCAGTAGTGCTTCAGGATACACTCGTGCTGTCAGTGTATAAATTTTGTTAGTTGCAGCCCAAGCTCTTTCTCAGGTCTAAGCCACCAATTCTGTCATTTAAATGCAACCACACTCTCAGATGCAGGTCCAGGCCAACCTCCAGATGCTCAGGAAACCTGCTTTAGCCGGGGTGTAAGTCTACAACCTTCCAGTACCCCACCATTAACTTTGTGCTCTTTAAACACAGAGCACTATTTTGATCACAACCTACTGCTGAGTTTACTATCTCCAATGAAGCTGGAGGACATGTAGGCTCCCAACCTTGTCCTTGAATCTCCTTTTCAGGTCACAGCATAAACACAGTCTGATTGACTCTGTTGAGAAGTAGATGTTCAGTGCTTTACAAAGCAGATACTTTCCTTTGACTCACAGATGCTGAAATGCTGCTTAAGCCTCCCAAAATGTCATGATCATGACAGTTTTGGAGAAAGAAGCAGAACCACATACAACCTGGTAAGCTGTTACCAGACACAAGCTAGGATATCCAGTGATTTGCTCTGTGATACATTTCATGGATGTACCAGCACAGGTCTGTACTCACTCATGATTTATCTACCATATGAGGAACCAAACCAGCTTCCATACGATGCTTCTCCTGTTTGTGATAGAAGGGTTTACCTTCCCTCTCACCCTGTACTTCACTCTGTGTGGTTTCACGGGCCAAGAGAGAACTATTTCACTGGTTCTTGGCAGGACTCAGCCTCACTGTGTCTCAGACACTGGTCCTCCTTCCTTTGGTGTGTCCACTGAGCTATACGGAGGGCTGGCACGTCTGTCCCAGCAGCTACTGCCATGGACTCGTGGTACACTGGGTCCAGTGAGGGTTTCCTCTCCCCATCACTTCTGGTCCGGCTGTACCTGGGAGCCCAGCCCAGGGGCTCTGCAGGCTGTACTCAGAACCTCCCTAATTTCTGTCTGTCAGCTGAAGCATCTGTTGGATCACAGACACTGGGGAATTTCATGTTCTGTCACATCGGAAATTCAGTGGGCTACAGAGCTGACTACAGATAGCTCCAGGTAACAACAGTGAATATATTTTTGCATCAAATATCAGCACGGGGAAAGATGAGCTCTTGCATATGATTTAGGGGTTATTATTATATTTATTTTTTGCAGAAGACTTTGTTACCAAACTAAATTAATTTTTATTCAAAGACGTTTTACCATAAAAAGATGGGAATTAAGACAAGCTTTGCGTATGCAGGAAATACGTGAAAATTAAAGTTACATAGCACGAAAGACTAAGATGAAATGAATAGTACTAACCCTTACATGAAGAGCTACTTTCTTCCAATGTCCTGTGACTTGTGAACACTTAAGGAAAAGACATTAAACAAGGACTTCAAAACTGTCTAATGAGCCTGTAGGGTTGATCACCACAAGGGTTACAATAGCAGGGGCTTACTCTGCTCTTCCTTAGCTAGTAAAGCCCATGCAGTCAGATTATGGAATTTCCTACCATTGAAAGACAATCAGAGAGTCTCCAGAGTGCAGTATACATTGAGTGTTTTTATACAGAATCAGTGGCTCCCATGGAATTATTCCAGGCTGACCTTCAGTTACCATCTATGGAGAGGATTTTAATAAACTCTAATAATTTTACAGGCAATTAGCAGAACTATGGATTCTTTACACCCATGTATTAAATAGACAATTCCTATGCTGTAGGGGAAAGGCTGGACTTTTTTTAATCTTGCATTCAGCTTTTTTGTTACAATTATGGTCAAAGCAAGCCCTAGAGAGCCAAGATTTGACAGAGGAGATGGACCCCACTATACAACCCCGATTTTCTTGTTTAAAACTGAATTACTGTAATGTACTTTTATCATCTGTTTCCACAGTAAATCACTGGGGACCAATGCCTCAGCTACCAATCACCAGAATATCCAGTTACAAGAATGTCTAATTAATGGGGAGAGCCAGTAAAACAAAGAGGAAGCTTTATAAAACAGGCTGGGAAAGAAATTAACTATAGACCCCATATCTGCTAGTAAGAAAAAAAAATATTCAAGAGCCCTGATTTTGCATCTTGCAGCTGCACAGCACTCCCACATACTACCCGTGTCAAGCTGGCTCCAATATTGGAGACAGTGTGTGGAAAAGGAAATAATCAACACCATTTCAGCAGAGAAATAAATTGCCAAGTGGGCATTAAAATTTTAGTAATAAAACTAAATGCATATGCTAATCTACTCTGTATTATTTAGAAAAGACTGTTTTGGATCAAGAAAGGAATAATCTGCACAAAATTATAATGAATAGAGGTGTTTATCATCAAGAGGTCTTTGAGAAAGAAACAAGCAGCAGATTCCTATCAAGGTTTCAATTCATAAAGAGTTGATCACCTAATTAAAGGTGAACTGTGAAAAGACTTTGCTAATTTTATTTAAAAAAAAAAAAAAGTCTAGTCTGGCAGGCTCTGGAGAACAAAACCCAGTGCTGCCAGGCATACAACCTTTGGGGAACAATTTGGTGTGGAGAACCCCAGGCTACCTGATGTTGGAGGAGGTTCTTTGTTTTTTCAGCCTCTACAGAAGAGATTTTTCTTCTTACACATATTAGCACAGAGAATTAAAAGCATAGTTTTGCGTGGCAGCAGCACTGGCTCTTTGAAAGTTTTTGCTATTTTATAAGATTATTTAATTCTATTTTGAACAGGATCCGTTTCACACACTTGCTCTATTAAATTTAAATTAAATAATTAAAACAAACCAGCAAACAAATACACATACTTAAAGCATACCTTATTACGTATGAAGCCATTTCACTCTCATTATCTGCAGAATTACTTAAAAATGATTTTTCACCTATATGCAGTTTTAAGCATGCTGGGATCTCCACCCATTTTAACAGACCTTCTTATATGCTTAACACAAGGTAGAAGCTTATAGGCTTTGGTGGGTGTGACCACAGAGGTGCTTAGGAGATAACCATACAAACCTGTTTAGAAGATTACAGAACTGATCATGGTCAATGTCACAGTTGAATTCTTGTAGTATCTTGAGTAGGTCACATGCTGATACATAGCCATCTCTATTTTTATCCACTTTATGAAAGGCCTTATTGAAATCTTGGAAGTAATCCCTAAATTTATCTCTGAAAGAGAGCAGATGTTTATTTTAGCTCCTTTGTTAAATCAGATAAAAAGGATACAAATAAATATACAAAATAGGGGTGGAGGGGCAGAGAAAAAATTTTGAGCTTATTTGTGTGTGGTAAGTTCATATAATTTATTCAAAGACTGCCAAATTGTTCACAAACAAAACTCAAATCCAACATCCCCCCATTTAATTTGCACATGGAATTGCGTGGCTCGAGCCTCCCATTGTAAACAAATGCTCCTTGGGTGATTAACTGGCCACTCTCCCCATTCAGAACTGCAGCCACAAAACACAGTGCTCTCTGTTAAAGCATGTCCTGATTTGAGTTACAAAAATATTTAGTACAGCTGTTAAAATGATAAGGGTTTGACAGCGTACTTTCTGCAATTTGAGGCTCCTGAAACTTTGACATAGTAAAGCAGAGCTATTTCAACAACAAGTATTCGATCTGAGCAAAACCTGGAGCAGTGCAGGCCTGACCCATGCCCAAGGGAATAGCAGAACTTCTGCTGACCCACAACACCTTAAAACCTCTGTGAAGTATTTATCATTTCTTACACATGATCAAATTCAGGCCTCAAAATCTTTACTCTTTCTCCGACTTTATTTTGTCACATCACTGACATCAGAGTCCTTTTGATTGAACTTTGGAAACCCAAGCAATATCCCTCTCTGCCTCTCGATTCAACAAAAGCCTCTGTATTTTGGCTCAAGAGGACAAGGCGGGTACAGACACTTCTATTTACTGCATGTTTTCAACTAGCAAAGTTGCTTAAGGTTAATGTAAGTTAAAATGGTTGTGAATTGCGTCTAGATGCAGATTACGAAGTATTAGTCAAATTATGTATGTGTATTTGGCACTTACTAAATGATATCGTTATGGCAAAAATGACCCATCTTGGATCTGGGCTAATACCTACAGCCACACACCATTCGCTTTGGGATTGCTCTTTCTGACAGCCTTAGGGTAACAGAATGTGGAGGCTGAGTCTTTCCAGAGTCAGGATTTGTAGTATAAAAGACTTATTACAGAGATAACACAGATTAACGGTGTAACCCACATAATCAAGCACGATTTGCTGCCTCAGCCTCTCACCGAGCCTGTCTGCAGATCTCCCAGCTCAAACCAGTTCTCTCTGCTCCTTGTTAAGCCACTGTCAATCAGCCAGCACCTGAGCCTTACACCGTCTCCTTCATAGAAACACCACGCAATCAGTTGTTAAAAGGCTAACAGAGGACATGCTAAAAAACCTTGTATGCATTTTAGCAATGCTAAGTCTTTTCAGAACTCTCATAGATCTACTCAGAGGCACCTGGTCTCAGCTGCAGTTACTGGTGCTGTCTTTCCTCCCACAGCATTGCA
This sequence comes from Scolopax mira, assembly GCA_004320125.1. Classification (NCBI taxonomy): domain Eukaryota; kingdom Metazoa; phylum Chordata; class Aves; order Charadriiformes; family Scolopacidae; genus Scolopax; species Scolopax mira. The sequence continues at coordinate 31,031 of BJBW01005674.1, forward strand.
GAATCCTTGGTTTTGCACTGGTTTTCAAGAAGATAGAGCCTTTCAGTTCATAGAGCCTTTACAAGAAAAATGCATTTTCCTTGGCAATTTTTTCTCCTAAGAATCTGTCCTTTTGGACTTTGCACTTCATATAGAATCATAGAATCATTCAGGTTGGAAAAGACCCTTGGGATCATCGAGTCAAACCATCTTCCCTACTCTACAAAGTTCTCCCCTACACCATATCCCCCAACACCACATGGTCAGCTCCGACCATAACAGATCAATAAACAAATATGTGACAATTCTTACATCACAGGCCTGAGCCAGAACTTTGCTCTCTCAGTTTGTGCCTTGAATTGTTGACAAATGCCCTAGAAACACAGGCCACACAATTCTACTGATTATTTTTTCAACAATACTGCCTCTAAACCATCTTTTGAATACTTTTTCTTCCAGTGCCAACATACATAAAGCCAGGAGTTGTCTTTGTTAATCCTTTTGATTTGGTAATTCTTTTCCCAGATTTACAGCCTAGTATGTCCATTTTTTTAGTAACTCAAAAACTACTTTCACAGACTGCCCGAGTGATATCATCCCTTGTGTAACATTCATGTGCTAACAGGCCTCTGGACACCCTCATTATCTTTGTGGATGACATAATTGTAATGACTCTGTTTTATCTTGTGTCCAGTTAGTCCTTTATATTATTTCTCTGCCCTTACATTTGCATTTATGTCTGATCCTACTTCTCAGGCCCTCTTGGATCCTGATTCCTTTTGGAATCATGTTGCTTGGAGGTAACATTGACTGAGCACCAGTTTTTAACTTACATGTGTTTATTCTTAGTCTGCAGCATTCTTCTTCAGCTTTTGCACAGAATTACTTTGTGGTGTGTTGTTGTATTGCTGGTTTGTGCACCTTCACATAGATCTGGGGGTAGGGAAGGTCTTTTCTTCTGTTTCTGCTTTTCTAGTTGCAAGGTCTTGCAAAATAACTGTATTGTCTATAGCTGCTGCAGAATTTCTAGACTTCTGAACATAATGTGAATCTTCATATATTTTACTTCTGCTACTACTTGCAGATAATTCTGAAAAGTTTCTTCAAAACTGTCTTCTAGTTTCCTTTCCTGATAGACAAGATGTCTTGCTCCTCTTCTGATATTGTCATACTGTGATCATGCTTGTCCTAGATAGACTAGACATATTTTCATATCTATCTTTTTTTTCAGATCCTACTTTTCTGGGATCTTTGTTGTATCTTTGGATCTTTGATTCCAATCACTATCTGATCCCTTAAAATGGAATCTCTCAAAATGTCATAGCTACTTGACCGATCCTTTATTTTAAGATCAGCCAAAAATTCTTCAAAGGTTTCCTTCTTCTGCATTCTCATATGAAACTTGTGTCTTTCAAAAGTTCAAACTTCCTTGGGAGTGCAATATTCCTTCAACTTTCTCTCTGTAGCTGCATGGATTGCCCTCTCACCCTCCTTGGTTTCATGCCATTAAAAACTTTCATAGCTCCTACTCCTGTAATATTCCAGAAAACAGTTGTGAGCTTCCTTATGATTAATCTAGCCACTGTATATAGCTTTCAAAGCATGATGTGAAACTTTTCAAAGACATTGCAATATTGCTAATGTGTTTCAGAGTATCTAAAATCCCCTAAAGAGCTATTACTTTTTCTCTCACTTTCAAATCTCATTTTTCTGGTTAATTCCCTCCTCTTTTTCACATTCTGCTTCTGTTACCATGTGGTACTTGGTTTACACTCAAAGCAAGACTTGTATGGGAAAGAGCATAGAAGTCTGCTGCAGAGGGTGCACGTTGGTCAGAGTGCTCTTGCATTGCACTCAAGTTGGCTTTACTCTCTTGAATCTCCATGATTTTAATTACCGACTAACCAGCTCAGACTCCTTCAACCTCCTCTTAGATATGAGACCCTAGAGGTCCAACATCTGCTAATTACACTTCTGGGGTTTAACTCGTATTATGTTTAAAAGCCTATAGACTTCCCAGCAGCGACACAAATTTAAAATCTCCTGACAGAGTGTTTGCTGGTTTTAGAGTTACTGTAATACACCACAGCTTAAAACCCACAGCTTCCCAGTGACTGCAAACGGGCAACACCAGTGGAGGATGGGTGCTGAGGCCTAGCAAGATACCAAAAGAATCAGACCTAGAAAGAAGGATGCAGCAGCCTAAAAGCCAAAACCATCCTGAGGGCAGTTTGTGATTTCACTGCAGATTGATCTCCTCCAGCCCCAGAAGACTATTTAGCACTGGTCCTTCCATCTTGCAAGGCTGTGCTTTCAAGGTGTGATATAGTCCACCTTGTATCCCTCATTGCAGAAAAAATCTGGAACCCTTTTCAGCTATACATTACTTGCAGTGCCACTCTTCATCACCACTATTATATTCCATTTAAATCTTCCTAATGAAAGTAAAGGCTGAAGTAAAATCAAAACAGTTTTTGAGATTCATATTTTTGGAAAATTGAGGCATTCAACAGTTTTGGACTGATAAAAGATTTCCAAGCAGTAATTATTCCACTCACAGCAGTAAATACGTGTGTGGAGAAAATGAGGATTAAAACCATAGATCAAGCTACATTGCCAAAAAATAATATTTTCTTGCAATTGCTTTGTGTTTTTCTTGAAGAGCTGGAGAGCCACTGTTCAATGTCTGTTTCTAATTTAGGCGATTTGTTCCTGTGAGTTACAACAAAAGAAAAAAAAGGAAAAAAAAAAAGAAAGAGCACACAGCAGTATGTTTTGAATTGTAAGATGCCCGGAGCTTTTGTCTGCCTCACAGTGTGCAATCACAGGGCACTGAAACTGCTCCAGAGCTGTTAGGGTGAGGTCCACAGCCCTTGCAGAAAGCCAGAAGAAAGGACACAGGCTGGATGCGGCCACTACACAAAGAGAAACATGAGGACTTGAGCAAGATCACAGAAGGGAGAGTGGGTGCTGCTCCTACTGCTGCTCAAGGGGGTCTTATAATTGGCAAATTTACACCTTGGGCAACTGCTTCCTCCCAGTCTGAATTTGACAGGTGGAAGGAATCAGTTTTCCCACTTGCTGAGAGTGGAGGCTGAGACCCACGTGGATCACCAAGGTTAGGTTTTGCAGCCACCGCAGAGCAGATGTCCTTACAGTGACCTTTACAGCAGCAGGGCACCGTGCCCACCTCTGCTTCCTGCATCTCAGCTGTCTTACATGGTCCTGGAGTGGAAGGCTGACACTTGGCTGGAGCTCTGCCTTCACAGCCACCATGTGGGTGGATTTCATCTGTCAGACAATGACTCGGGTTTAAGAATCATTTATGGCTTTCCAGGGCCTTATGTGAAATCTGAGGAGTTCAGAGGCCTGGATTAAACCCCTTTTGCACTTCCAGCTTTCTGAGGGAGGAAACCAGACAGGAACTGCTACCACAGCACCGCTCCCACCAGCCAGGAGGTGGGTGAGAAAGTGTGGGAGACAAGAAGAGAACATTCAGCTGGAACTGATAGGTGGCAATATTTGATAACGACATACTTTAGCAGACCACAAACTATTAAGCTATGAACTCATTCCCAGAGGAAGCTGCAGATGCCAGAAATTTCAATAGATTAAGGGCAGAACTGGATTCTTATATATATAAATCAAGAAAAGCCAGAATCTAACAAATAATTAGAACATAGTTTCTGAAAGGGGTATAAAAGTCCCACCTGCAGGCTTCAACCAAGCCCCATCATTGCCCAGGATGAGACAGCCCCAGTACAGGGGGCAGAATATTCCACATCCATCTAATAGAATGTTGCTCCACCTCATTGAAAAGCATCTGGCTCCGGTTGCTAGCAGGTAACTAAGAATCCAGTTATACTTGACCCAGTCTGTCAAGTTCTGTTTTCCTCCAAATTGCAGTTAAACAATCACTCTGTGCACCTGTGTATGTGTTTGTGTGCATAGTTCCCATATACATAGTCCTATACATAGTCATTTTTATGGTAGGTTCTGAAAAGTAAATAATTCTAAATGATGTGGACCTGCCAGTGTGTCACATCATGGCTATTTTACTTTTACTCGTCATGTCTTCCCCATTGATTTAATTACTCTCCAGCTGCTTTGGGATGAATATTTGTATCTTTGAGACACACTACATAATTTCTGCTTGCAGTACAGCATCTTCCTTACTTGCAGAGCTGCTTCTTATTTATAGCATTGGAGGCAGGGCTGCCTTGCACTTGGCATTGACCGAACAGGAAAGAAATAGAAGGTTCCTGACCAAAAGAGCTCTTTGTCCATGTGTAAGACTAGAGAAAATGGGCTGGTAAAAGAAACAGACCAGAAGAGCCCAGTATAAGACTGTTAGGGCCCAAGTTTCAGATCAGACAGTAATGAGCAATGTCTGCAACACGGCAGCTGCCTAACCATCTCTGTTGTGTATTATGCGATTTTTTTACAGGTGGAACACTCGTTGATACTTGTGGGTGTCATAAAGGCAGTATATGCCAGAGACCTGCAATGCAGGTGGGAGAGTTGTGGTACTGAAAAGAGAGTTTTGCCCTTGATTCCTTCAGCCTATTTGGGATACTGAAAAACAGAATTTTAAAAAGCAAGGTAAAAAACAAAACCCTTAGCTTACAGGCTTCTCTCTGTGTTTTGTGGGGTTTTTTTGTCTAATGATTTCCCAAGCTGCCTCTTTATCTGCAAGACAAGGCTGCTCTTCTTTGTTTATGAGTGTATCACCTTTACCAACAATGTCATGGGGAATTATCATTCTTATCAATAATAATTTATTAGTTGCTACAACTTCCAGACACTTTCTGAGCACAAAAGAAAGGAAATCTTGCTCTTGAGGGTATATTTTTACATGTTTTTTTGCTCATGAGGTTTGCTCCTAAATAAATAAATAAATAAATAAAACAGTCCAGGAGAAGAGTGAAAGCACAAGTGGAAAGTATTATAAGCATCCAGGTGGTGTCTATCCACAACTTGGAAATATAAAGTTTTAACAGCACTGTGCTGGGGCAGAGGATTCTCCTGCTGCCTTAATCTGCTGGCAGGTGCAAGAATCCTAAAGCAGTATCAGGCTAATCACTGCTGACTCACTAGGGCAAGCATGGATCATTAGATTCTGGTCTGAGAAGGATATCATTTTGTCATTTGTTTGTCAAATCCTCTTCTCAGAAACAGTGACCTATTAACTCTGTGAGTGTTGATTTTTGTTGGAGGCAGAGACTCCTCTTGCTTGGAGACAAGGTGCTTATTTCTGTCATATGGAGCCAGCGTCCATCCTTGTCAAGGCTGTGTTTTGCTGAATCTACAAAGCCATTCACTAACAATTTATCTGGCTGCTGGAGGGATGTGAAACCAACTGTGATTGCTACTTGGCCCTCATCCCGTGGGCTATTGGACCACAGTGTCCTACATGCCCAATCATTCCAGCTGCAAGAAGAGCCCCTGTTAAGCATAATCAGGAAGGTCTAAGTCTATGTCGCCTGCAGTAGTCTGAGAAGAAGAGGCCTGCAGGGCGACGCAACTGCACTTGCTCTTCTCACTCAGTCTGAGCTGACAGCAGCGTTAGGACTGGAACCACAAGCTGAGATGATACCAATAAACAGACCCGGGAGTGCTGTGGGCACAGAGGCCAGCTGGCACATCTCTGCCAGTGAACCCTGGTAGCGGCCGAAAGGGGAGCAGCTGCCTGAAAACTGCCTATGAGGAACCATCCCGGAAACATTCTCGCTCCCAAACAGGGCTGGGAGGGATCAGGGAAAAACATCAGCTGACACAGGCCAGAGCATGGTGAGGATTCTTTTGGCAGCCTAGCAGCGTAGATGGCTACGTCTGGGAATGTCTCTGGACATTCTGATTTGTCAGGATAAATATTGCCATAAAGTCGGTAAAATAAGAAATAATAAGCCCCGGAGACAATATCTATTAAAAGAGTCTCACAATGCACACTGAGTTAGACTTATCTCCAGCAAACTAAGGGAATAACACTATGTATAAGCTTGGCCCAGTGCCTTCTGAAACTCCTTTTCAGAGCTTTTTATGGTAAAATTACATTTTTATTATACACAGTGTCATCTTAGCAAACTAAATAAAAACACAAAAAGTTATATGCTAGCTCATAAATAACTTACTTGATTTGTTTTTAAATTTCTCTTACAGGCAGAGTTTTAGTTTGCTGTTTCTGCTGCTCTTACAGCTTTGAATATTTCTTTTGTTGATTAAAATAATGCATTTGTAATGTACATATCTGTCTTCCGTGATGTGTTTGCTGAGCCGTGTGTCAGGTGCAAACTCTGTCCCCAGTTCCTGTAAAAATTCTTGGTGAGTAAGATATCCTTTTGCATCTGTATCATACCTTGAAAAAGAAATGCTCTCGTTAAATATTCATGTGTTCTTCACAGAAAGGCATTACAGATGTCCTTAAGTGACTTAGCAGCTTAAATCTCACTGACTTCCCTTCCATATAGAGGTGCCATACCACACTGAGAGAGAGCAAGTGACTTTATATGAGATCCGAAAGATAAGGCTTATGCATTGTAATCACAGAGTTCATTCTGAAAAGACTACCTTGAGGACCAAATTATCAGGACTATTCTCCAGCTCTCAGTACTTCTGCCTTTCAGCATTTGACTTGAGATGCAGAGAACTGGGCTCCCAAAAATTGAGTCTCAAGTGTCGCAAACTGGTGACACAAGTACGAGATGCCCAGAACTGTCATCATCCTTCAACGCAGGTTTATCTTCCAAAACACTTTTCATATTTTCTTAGATATAAACCATTCCATAGGCTTTTTTCCTTGCAGTTTCTCCTCCTGCTAGTGCTCTGATGCATTGTAATGCCTAATTTAGCCTCAGCTTCAGTCTAATTCCTTTATTCAAGTTACAGACATACCAGGCACATAAGAGATTTTAGCTATTCTATAAAAGGAGTGGCTGATGGAGTGAAGTTGTGCAGCAGATTACTGCATGAAAAGGATACTCTTCAATGTGCCATGGCATCCATAAGGAATAAGAATGGAAAGTAAAATCTAATGGAGTAGAAAATAATGCAGAGTTGAATCATGGCTAAGAAAAAACTATATAGTTAATGCAGTTTGAAGCCCAAATGCAATACACTCAGGTTCTATATGTTAGAGAGAGTGATTATTTTTTTAAATAGACCTGTAATGAAGGTAGCTTTTTATATAATGTCACATACAGCTGACATCTATGCCATTTCAAATACAGTTTATAGCACAGCTTCTCTTTGTTGAAGGCAGAAAAGTATTTTTCCCCACTTCACAACAAGTTACTAGTCTATAAAAACATTTCATGATATTACTTGCCATCTTTACACAGCATGAAATTACCTTATTTTCTTTTGTTATGTATTTGGTATGTAGCATTTTTTCTTTTGATTGAATCACTTTTATTTAGGTTGAAAATAGAGTAAGTAAATTTAGTGCTCTGAAAAGCAGAGGCTGGGGCCACTGCCTTCAGACAGGTAGGCAATGTAAATTGTCCATAGAGCTCCTTGACAGAAGCTTTGTCTGCAGTTCCCACCTGGAACTGACTTTCACCCCTCATAAACTGAGGTAGGCATTTGTGTGTACAAACAAAATTGATGAAAATTGATGAAAAGCAAGTTAATTTAACCGCTGACCTAAGGTGTCATCCACGAAGAAAATGCATCTTAAATTAAAGGGATGAATAATACTGAAGTCAAGAGAAGGTTCTGTCTTTGAATTCATTGGAAACGGATTAATCTAATTGCATTCTTGAGCTTAGTATGATAAGACGTAGGGTCCTGTAACCCAGTGTCATGATCTGAGGTCACAATCGTAACAAAATAAAAGATTTGTCATGCAGTGTAATCTATTGTCATTCACTGCATACCAAAGGCTCTGGAATCCTATAAAAGATGCATTATTGCAAGACCTAATCATTTAGAGTTGTCATACCTTAGAATCATAGACTCATTGAATCACATGGGGTTGGAAGGAACCTCTGGAGATCATCTAGTCCAACTGCCCCGCCAGGGCAGGTCTACCTAGAGCATGTTGCACAGGAACTTGTCCAGGCAGGTTTTGAATGTCTCCAGAGAAGGAGACTCCACCACCTCTCTGGGCAGCCTGTTCCAGTGCTCCACTGCTCTCACAGTAAAAAAGTTCCTCCTCATGTTTAGGTGGAACTTCTTATACTCAAGTTTGTGCCCATATCCTCTTGTCCTGTCACTGGGCACCACCAGCCCTGTGCTCCTGACACCCTCCCTTTAAGTATTTGTAAGCATTGATCAGTTTCCCCCTAAGTCTTCTCCAGACTAAAAAGACCCAAGTCCCTCAGTCTCTCCTCATAGGAGAGATGCTCCNNGCCCTTTGTTGTACCCTCTCCAGCAGTTCCCTGTCCTTGAACTGGGGAGCCCAAAACTGGACACAGTGCTCCAGATGGCAGCAACTCAGTCTCATTACCTGCTACAGGAAGTAGTGATGAGAAGATAACCTGTGCCTTAGATTCCCTAACCACATTTCCCAACTCCCTGAAGTCCTTTTTTATTGACTTTGAGTTACAGTTTATAGTTTGTTCTGTATCTACCTGGAAAATCAATAATGGATAGTAGTCTGAGGGACGCACCAAGTCAGGAAGCTTCCTGGTGATGTCCTTAACCTGGGCTCCAGGGAGACAACAGACCTCCCTTTGTAGAGGGTCCACCTGGCATACTGGGCCTTCCGTCCCCCTTAGGAAGGAGTCACCCACAACTATAACTCTCCTTTTTTTCTTTGTGGGTGTGGAAGTGATCTGAGGTGCTTTTCATCTACATTGCCCAAAGCTGCTTAAATTCTTCCAGGGTGATTGGAATGCCAAATCTGAACAAGACTTTCTTCAAGTCTCTTGGCTGTATAATGCCATTTCCTTCACTGTCAAATTCCTGGAAATTCTGGAATGTAAAAGAAATCAGCACTAACAAGAACCAACAAGTGTGACAAAATGTTTGATCTCTCTATAAGCTTAATGAATAATGGGAATTGAGAAAGAAATGGAAAATCATGCACGTCTCTATTTCATCTTTTAGTGCTGTTTCATTTGATTTTTACTGTTTCCTACTTTCTGCTTTAGATGTGCAACTCTCAAAAGCTTGAATTGGGATTGACATCACAGGTGTTTAGATGATGTAGTCTGTGTGGAAAGTTTCTTACTGATGGCAAACACAGGGGATATGAGCAAGAGAAACATGCATGCAGCTGTGGGTATGCCCAGTGGAAGGTGAAGGCACTGGAAAATAGCAGACCTGCAGATTTTCTCCCCAACTTGTTCTATAGGTAACGTGAATTAGATTTTGCTTTGGGTTTTGGTTGGTTTGTTGGGTTTTTTACCATTTGTCTTGCAAACTGAGACTACCAGTACTATTGTCTGACATTTAGTGAAAAAAATTCTATTCATTTTTCCTTGTGCTACGCTTTTGCCCAAGTATTGCAACTATTCAACAAGTTAAAAAAGATTAAAAGGTGGAAATGACTTTTATAGGACGGTTTTGTGAGAGTCTCTTTAGATGGTGTAAGCATTGCAATCAAAGATTCACTGTGCTGGGCAACGCTGGGTGTCAGCATAGGAGTAGGAGTAGGTGTGTGTTTGTGTACAGCATGTAGTCAAAGAGGCCTCCCTCCAATGAAGCCCACTACTACTAACAGAAACATGAAATAAAACCAACAATATTTAAATACGAAAAAAGTTTTAGAAATAACTGCAACAACACCTATTACATAATCCACATTTAAAACATTGAATATTATTCAAACTTGATTTTTTTCTTAATCATGTAGTAAGTTTTTGTCATTAATGAGCTATTTTGCAAGGGTCTCTTTGAATATTTATAGAATCTGAAGATCAACATTGCATAATGTTCTGAAATCCACTAGTGCTGCTTATTTATTTAAAGAAAACATTCTTCTTACCCTTGCTAGGTCATGCCATCTGGTTCTTGCTTTGATAACAAGGTAGTAATGAGCGTGATCACAAGCTAGCTCTGCATCCGTTATCATCTGTTTTTTTCTCAGAAAAGAAAAAAAATAAAATAACACCTAACTATGTTTTACGTTAGTGGGATCTTTAATCTCCACAAGTTTCCTTCCCTTTTGTTGTTCTTCATGGCTGTGGTGGTTTTTTCCTAGTTTCTAAGATACCCATTAAAGACTGTTACTTCACATCTGTGTAAACTTAATTCTTTAAATACTGCCTTATTTCCCTAGCTGCAGGTTAGCGAAGATGTTTTAAATTTTGTAATTCTCTATTTATTTTCAAATCAGTGTTGTTCAATCCTTCCTCAAACTCAAGAGCCAGCATGGATTGTTTATACGCTTAGAAGGAAATGTTAATTATCTCAGAAACAATTATATGTTGGAGTGACTCCAGGAAGATTATCCTTGATTTACATCAATAACGTAGATCAAAATGAGTCACCAAGGCACGGCTAGTAAATCTGAGGAATAAGACCCACATTTGCAAATTCATCCACCATTAGATGTGCTTAACTTTAAGGGGCCTGGTGCTTCTTGTTGAATCCAAGCATGCAGAGGAATATGGGCGCCTCAGATTAGGATCCAGGATAACTGTCACACTACACAGAAATCCTAATGCCTGAATCCATGTGCTACACAAGGACACACTTACTTGAAAAATGAGGAGACTTTATGTCTCACTGTTCTTTGAAACAGTGCATCTTCCTTCACCTGAGAAGAGCAGCCTTTCTTTTGGTACCCAACTCTCTTTAGCGTTTCTAAGCACTTCCAGTTAGAAAACTGAGGAGAAGCTCTTAAATTCTCTTAATGCACTGTTGCCCACCTCATGCTACATCCCAGTACCCATTCCTCCTCCAGCTGTTGCTCTGTAAGGAAATGTTGCAGACATAAGGCTTCAGAGCCTGGTTTAGCCATGCTCCAGGAATATGTTCCCTGGACCAAGATTCTCAAACAAAAGGCAGAGGAACATTGTGTCTGCAGACCAGGTGAGATGTGGTAGCTACATCTGACCTACCCACTGAGTTCCTGTATCACCCATGGCAGATCAGAACTTAGGACCTGGAGAACTGCAATACTGCTGACTCAGGACTTCTGGGCTTCCAGGGCTCAGGACCTTGACAGCCTTTTCTGAGGCCTCTGTTTGGATTTAGAAACATCAATGCCACATTAATCTGCTTTAGGTGCCTGGGGGCTTTCTGAGTTTTCCCCCCTCCCACCGCTTGAGACAAGGTTCTGTAAGCCTAAACAATCATCCAACAAAAATAGTCTTTAGACTTAGCTGGGAAAATGCGAGTGCTCTTCAGGTTTCAATCACTCTATTTTCCTTGCTGGACTTCTGAAACAGTAAAAGTGTTTGAAATGAGGAAATTCTGGAGCTCAATTCAAAATGCTTCAATTTCTAGCTAAGTCCAAACTGAAACAGAAATGAGAGTGAGACAATAATTGGTCTCAGTCTCCAACTGTTAGCAAGACTCAATCATCATCAGTTCCCTTTCTTGTTTTAGACTCATGTCCTTGATTCACTCAGTTGTCCAATTCAGGAAAAAAAAAAAAAAAGAAAAACAAACCAAGCAGATAAATATTACTAACAACACAGCCAACAGCAATGCTGTAAGAGACAAATAAAAACTGGGAAATAAGCCTATGTGTATATATCACATCTTCACTGCCACAACGAAGATGAGTTGCTGATCAGGAGCTTTTGCAGTCCTGCTGTATCTTGTCATTATTTTTATGAATTTATCTCTGTTTGCATAGTTAAACAGAGTTTCACGCTGAGTTTTTAGAATGAATTTTTTAGTGCCTAAATGCTATTTATCATTAAAGTAAAGCTCAAACTTTAAAATTCCAGACATTTGAAGCAGCATCACTTCTCACAGGAACGGGGGCTGCAGCTCTATTCTCCCTGTCCTCCACCCACTCCCTAGTGCTTCTGTGCACCTCACCTATCTTGTCTGCTCTTGGTGCCCTGGTAGCATAAAGGTCTGGAGCACAGTGTTTCCGATTCCTGTAATGTACACTGACAACAATATCAGCCTCAGAACTGACAGACACTGTGTCATACAGGTAGTATCCTAGCTGCTCCTCAATCCAAAATGACATCTGATTCCCAATCCATGTCCTCAGTCCTGCATGCTTGGAAGATGCAGCAAAGTTGTCCAGTTTGGAGGCTAGCTCAGCTCTAAGGCTCCAATTCAGGCACCTGTATATATGCTTGACCTTACAGATTTGAGCAGTCTCCAGGGGTAGTTTTGGCATTTTAACCTAGTGCTGGATTCAGTATCTGATTTAATGGAATCATAGACCACTGAGAACTTGGTAAAGCTACCCAACTTCAGCTTGATAAAGGCATATATTAATATTATCTTTTTTCAATTGTACCCAGTACAAATTTTCACACAATATATTCATTTCTGTAAACAGATTAGATTACTATAGCTACTACACAACCTTTTCTTTCTTACTTGTAAGATGGCACAACCCAAGGAGCTACCTCCTTAGTTTCTTGGGTGTGGAACAATTGACAGAATTCTTGGTAATTTAACATGGAGGTGAGGCTCATTCCCAACAAACCAAGTAGGCACAAAAATTCCTCTTCTCCAAGATGAAGCAGAAAGCATTCCAAGAATAGCTGAAAGTCAGGCATGTTGATGATACTGTTATGGTTACTGTCTGTTTCATGGAAGGCAGAATAGGTGTCCTAACAAGGAATATTTAACATGTCAACTACATATATTTAAACATAAATAACAAATGTTTGCTCTAGACTTGTTTTGACAACAGGCAAATATTTTAACGCAGTTGGAGGATATGAAGCATTTATAGTACTGCCTTACTTGGGATAGTCCACAGTAAATTACAGTCTTATTGCTTTTATCTTAAGCATGTACAGAACTGAACAAAAGTAGGGACCATCAAAAAGCCATCCCCATACAAATTTACAAATCAATCTCTACTTTCCATCAGTACTATACTACCTTTGCCTATCCTTAGAAAACCTGTAATGAAGACAGATTTTACAGCAATTGATCTAACAGCTGAACAGCTTCTCCCATTAAAATAGATGCAAAATGTTCAAACACCTTTTAAATGGTGCAGTTCTTCAGAAATCTGAAGTAAGGTTGATCAATATGATCACCTCTGCTAGACGTGTCCAATGGGGATAGGATGAACTGAGCAAAAGGGTACTGACTGCAGCTTCTCTTCTTTGTAAAAAGTGATCTCTCTTACTTTGTGCATGTCCATAGTGGGAATTCAAGGAGTACCTGCTAATGGCAACTACGGAAAATAATAAGCAAAAGCTGGAATAAATAATAAAAGCTGGAGAAACATCTCTTGTTTAAGATCCCTGTGTTGCCAACTTTAGAGACTAAGAAGATCTTGAAAGATCATTCTCATGAATAGACAGTCTGTTCCATGAATAAGTAGTACAGAGTTATTCTTTTCTAATTGCAGAATCTTTAATAGCTATGCTCACAAAAGGATGGGAAAAAATAACTCAGATCTTATTTTCCTGGCAGAGGCTGCAGAGAAGACAATTAGGGGGGAAAAAAGGAAAAAGTTTTTGCCTTGAAAGCTGAATGTATTTAAACTGGAAGTTTCTGAGAACACAAAAGATATGAAATCCAATGTAATTTTTAGAGTCACTCTCCTGACAGCCCCCCCAAACCAACTTTCAAAACAAATTGCATGTATGAAGCTGGAAATAACAACCAGCTTCACTGCCAAAGCAAACCATGGATCGATATTTTACCCCATAGACTTTCATCAGCTTATCATTAAGTTGATTGATACATTCATCAGTCATGTAATGGTATTTAGCATCATGTACTCTGTGGCTTGGGCTGTTACATAATGTAGGTCCCTGTCCATTCAATCTGTCATCTGCAATAATGAAATCAAAGTATTGAAAAGATGGTATTAAATGTATCTGATAAATAGCACAGTAATGTAAAATAAATAAAACAAGAAACTCTGCAATCGTATTCTTTGCAGCCCCTACATGATGAAGTCCAATATCTGTATGCAGTATTAGTGGTGTCCACCCCAATTACAGTAATGGCCTCAGCTGCTAGTGCTGAAGAAAGTGCAGCACAGCTGAGACAAGGTGTGGTTTTTTGGCTTTAGCCTTCTTTTGGCTATTTGGTTTACTCTGAGGAAAGGAGGTATCAGACTGGAGGAGGAGGAGGAAAGGCACACCGTGAAAGCCGTGACTCGCTGTCATACCATACATATCACTTGTCACAGTGAGGGCACACAGGAGCTGCAGACAGTGTCAGAGAAAGTAATTTGTTACATCTTTGTGTAGCACAACCACTGCACACTAGACCATCTCCCCTGGAGATATTCTATCCTGGCTAAACCCTCCTCCAGTTTGAACCCGACAGGAGCTATTTCAGATCCCCCATCAAAACACTCCTGGCTTAACAGAGCATCACCACTGAAACTATTTTGCCTGATGCTCTGTTCTGGCAAGACTCAGTCCTGCTCCTGCACAAACAGCAGCTTCACATCACCACAAGTTTATTATCCCACAGCCCCAGCAGGATCAGGGAAGGGTGACAGCCATCTTCCCAGCAGGGCACCCTTGTACTTCCAGTCCTGAAGGGCTAATGTACTTCTAGGCCATAGAACAGCTATTTTGGTCACCATTCCAGATCTGATTCCTTCTGCTCATTCTGCAGTGATACTTCAGGAACCTATTTTGCCTTGCTTCTGGGGAAAAAGAGACTAAGCATCTTTTCTAGTCTCTTGAGCATTTTAGAATTCTTCTGCAATGTATGAGCCATGTAGATGAGTAGAGTAATTCACGTCAGATTTTAAAATGGGGAAAACTTGTGAAGAAAAATGTACACACTGACATTTCACTACACCCTACTTCTGATTGATAAGAAAATGCTAAGTTAATGATCTGTTCTAGAAGATTGTTTCTTTCCTTTTTAAAAGATTTACATACACTGACACACAAGAGCCTGTCCAACTACTCTGAAGAATCACTAGAGAGTATTCACTGCATAATTTTAACTTCTCCTGATTTTACCCTTTAAATCCTACTCTCCTCTACAGACACATACTGTCCTTCCCCTTTTTCAATTCCAGTTTCTATTGAAGTCTAGTCAAGAAAATTTGTGTTATCTTTCCACTAAAGCTCGTAAGAAGAAAATCAGGCCTCTTTTTCTGTAAGTAAAGACTATCCTCCACCACAGTGAATCACAATTTATCGAAAAATAAAAGTTAGGAGGGTTTTTAATTTGTCTTCTGATTTCTGAGACTTGATGTTGAATGTGGGTCACAATTTCTTTTACAGTTATGAGATATAGTACCGTATGGAAAGAAAAGCTGTGATTTTCATAATTGGCAAAAGCAAAAACTTTAAATACAGACAAACCACTGTTGATTCTTGATTTAAATCAAAGAGTTGGCACACTCATTTTCCTTAAGGTTAACCTGTTTCAGGCATCTTTTATTTGGCTGCTGGATGAAGGCACGCATATTTTGGTGGGCAGATGATTAGCTGGCTGTATTCACAAACTTCTAAACTTATAGGCCTGAATGAACTAAAACCTGAATATTAAATCATCCAGATACAAATCAGTTCTCCTCCTTGTCTTAGTTCTGAATGAGAAATAATGACAGCAGAAAATAATAGCAACTGTGAAAAAAGTAAATGCACACCTCTGAGAATAATGAGAGAGGCATAATATGGAAGTTATAACAGGCCTCGAAGCCAACGGCAAAACTACCAGCATAAAATTCTGTCATCAGAATTTTACTCACAAAATCTAGATGTATAAAAGAAATAAGAAATGAATAATTACTTATTAGCTTTACCTTGCACTTAGGGTGCCGTCCTAAGAAATCAGATTCCATCAGTTTCATTTTTAGGAGGTGGAAATCAAACCCCTTACAGTGGCTTGAAGTCAGTGAAATTACTGATGGGATAAGGCAAGTAGCTGAAGTGATAAAACGTGCTTCCAGATTACAGATATATTCCTCTGGTATTCAATCCTCAACAACAGTAAATCAATGAAGACAACATCCTCATATATGAGTGGACATTACATCTGTATCTAAAGAAACAGTAAACCTCACTGTCTCCCTGGGATTCTTGGCAGTCCAATAATACTATCAATTATGTTATAGATAACCACATTTCAGAGTTGTCTAGTAGCAATGTCCCTTAGCAGCTTTTACATTCAAACCCAATACTTTAAATTAAAACTATAAACCAGTAAGTAACCAGGTCACACCACAGATCTCCAGTTGTATATAGAGACACTAAAACTCATCACTTACAGATCCTTCATTCCTGAAAGGACTAGTTACTGTCTTCTCACTTTTTACACAGAACAGAAAATGTTGCTGTACACCAGTACCCCAGTACTATAAAATCATCTACTGTAATTTTGGATACAACATAATCCTAAAACTGTGAATAAGAGTTAGAAATGCTAAGGGCAAGGATCTACTCAAGGCAGAGAAATCAGTCAGTTACTTTTTGCAATCTCTTAGTGACAACTCCATCACGCCTTTCTGTGGACCTTTAGTAGGTCACATCCCACATGTTCCAGTTTCCTTCTAGTCCTGAGCTAGATACTCAGCAGCTTAGCTAGGTAAGGAATTGAACAACTACAGATAAGAGGGTCATCCAGGCACTAAAAATCATATCAATGATCATTTTAACCATTACCCTTCCATCAATAAAGAAAAATTCTTCATCTTCCAGGAAGGGTTTGTTGCATGCTCTGTTTGCGTTAAAATTCTTCTACCTTCCAATATCGCCACAAAATCCAGAAAACTCAATCCTCCATCTGGAGACCCCAGCTTTTCTGTTCGTAGATTAAATTGACTGTCATCCATTGGCATACCATGATCTTCCAACACCTGTTAGAAGAGAAATAAAATAAGTTATATAATGGCCTATTTTCTTGCTTAATATGTCATTTTGAATACTAAGTATCTGGGTGTTTTATCCTATGGCTCAACTTGAAATTACTCTGAAAATTGATCTCTCTTCCTTACATTTACTGTAAGCCATTTAAATATAGTTCTATTCTCTACGACTTCAATTCTATACAGAAAGACAGAGAGGAAAATTTGACTATATTTTTGAGACTGGCATTTTAAGCAAAAGCATCAAGTGACAGGCTAAGATTAAACTTCACCTGGAAAGTAAAAAGTGCCAGAAGAAATGAAGTTAACTCATTTAGCAGACTGCAGGAAAACTGTCATTCGTAGAATTTGCCACAACTGTCTGCCACAATTGTCTGGCACAACTACCTCCTGGACAAGAAATGCTGCAGTTTGGATTCAGGCCCTTGAACACCAGCTAGGTGGAAGGCAGGATTCCTTCTGCATTGCTGCTCTTCAAAGCAGATTTGGGGGTCCATTTTAGGCAATCTATTTTGGCAAAGAACTTTCTGGTCTTCCTATATTCCTCTCTATATCCCTTTCTCTTTTTTTTTTTTTTTTTTTTAATTTTAATTTTTGCAGACTCTCCACCTCTCTCTCTCCATCTAGGAGGTACAGCAGTGCCACAGTAGTGGCAATCTCCCATTGCACCCCTCTTAATGGTACCTGCAGTTGGCTGTAGAGGGATCCCTCATTTTTTTCTCCTTTTCCCACCTCCTGTTTCCCTGAAGAGTTGTAGTTGCAGCCCCTGCAGCCCCTCAGAACGCTGAAGGCTTTCTCCAAAGCCTTTCATTTCCTTTAGTTGCTTTGTAACTCCTGCTATGGGTGTATTCCTTTATAACTATCCTGCACAGCTCTGTCCTGACTTTCCAAGTGTTCCTGCAGCAATTACTCTTGCCATTATATTTTAGTTAATTGTACAGATTAAAAGAAAGAAATCATTAAATAGCTGAACAACATAAGGAGTGTTTAAAAAGTGAGAATAATTAGCAAATTATCATTCCTTTCTGTGGATGTAAAGCTTCTGGATAAGCAAGCACATTTCATGTTCAGTTGAACAAGTATTTACCATCAGATCAAATGCTTAATAGTAGTGATAAGGAAATCTGTCTGCACAAATCCAATCAAAGCTGGAGAGAATCCGTCACAATAGTAATGTTGGTGACTACTGCCTCAACTATTAGCACTTTCATCTAGAGAAAGAAAAAAAGTGATAAAACTCTGCCAAAACTGCATGCAAGATTAAGTCATATTAAATTGTAAGACTAGGTCATTGTCCTGTGCTGAATGGCTCACAAAAGGCATAGTTTCTAAGTCTTATTTAAAGGAAGAGGATTGATGACATCAATCTTTCACAGAAGTGAAGGCACACATACAAAATTCTGGTTGTTATTCCAGAGATCCAGTGGCTTCCTGATTTTTGAACTATATTTAAAATCAGGCAAGTCTGAAGGTCCAAAGGTGGGATCTGTGCCTAGTCGCCCAATTCCTAAAAGAGCCAGGCCAGTGAAGCCTCCTTGGTAAAGGAGGTAAAGTTAGGCACCCTCCTTCACTAACCCTCCTTACACCTTTGGTACTCCACAGGCAAGCAGATAAAAGGTGTGCTTATGCTGTAAGCTGTGAATTAAAACACAGAACTGGCAGTGTTGGTATAACCCTGCAGAGGTTAACTGGTGATTTTATGCCTGCAGTTCTGGGTTATTCAGGCATACCAAGATCAATTACCCTTCAGAGGAATATAAGGGTGCATTCTGCCCACTCCCTTAATGGCACTGTAGCATAATGTTACACAAATAAAGAGAGTTTATCCATTTCCAAGTTGGATAGACAACGTTTTCTCACTTCTATGGCTCACTTCTATGGAATAATGAAGTAGAAAACAGGTATGCTTTTATGTTTACTGCTACCACAATATGCTTCGACTGTTTGAGTAAACTATTTCACCTCTGATGAGGAAAGGTTGAGAGACAGGGGTCTGTTTAGCCTGGAGAAGACTGAGAGGGGATCTCATCAATGCTTATAAATATCTAAAGGGCGGATGTCAAGAGGATCAGGTCAAACTCTTCTCAGGATAGCTCAGTGACAGGACAAGGGGCAAAAAATAGGAACACAGGAAATTCCATCTCAACATGGAGGAGGAACTTTTTTACTTTGAGGGTGACAGAGCAGTGGAACAGGCTGCCCAGGGAGGTTGCAGAGTCTCCTTCTCTGGAGACACTCAAAACCCACCCGCCTGCTCTAGGTGGACTTGCTTTGGCAGGAGGGTTGGACTAGATGATCTCTGAAGGTCTCTTCCAACCCCTACCATTCAGTGATTCTGTGAAAATCAGCTGTGCTCCCAAACAATTCAGAGCAGGGGTTGATGAACATCTTGCTAGAAGTGTCAAGAAAATTAAAGAAGGAAGAATGTGAAAACTCTGAGTTGGAATTCTACCTAGACAATGAGGTGAAAAAAACCTTTGTTTTGCAAAACGTATAGAGATCTTTATAGACCACAAGCGATGGAGAATCAGTTTCAGTCTACATTTCACCTGAAAACACACATGCCCAGGCAGTTCCCAGAGACATAATGCAGTCTGTCACTTCAGTTCTGACGAGGAATCCCTTTTAATCACCCTTTTTCACACAGAGCTCCCATCCTCATTCATTCCAAGATAGGCTTATTTTAGTAAGCACAAGGCAGGGCAGAACAGGATTATTGCAGGGAAATATGTCCCTTTTGAATGATCATGACCAGCAGCAGCAGGGCAGAGTTCCTGGGCAGTATTCCATCCAGCTGGACTCTGCTGAGCTTGCAGGGTCCAAGAAGATCACATTGCAGTCATGCCTACACCTGCAGGCTGCAGGTACATAACATTTTTTTTATCCTTTGTGCATTGCCAAGACTTGAGAAATACGTCATCTATGGTGTAATGAAAGAACAATAATATCACAAAGACTAACTGTTCAATAGCTTCTGGTGCTATACAAATATCTTAGATGAGAGTTGTATACAGACAGCTAACACAGGAAAGAAAGCATCAGTAGAATGAGCTTGTTCTGCCTAGCAGTGACAAAGTTACTGCGTTAGCTGCAGGCAACATATAAGCCTCTTAGGTATCACATTGTACTGTAAATCACAGCAACCAAAGTCAATGTCCCAAAGGTATGTGTCACAGATGTCACATCTGCATGGGGGGAAGGGTTACAGCTTAACACGTTCTTAGTAAGTGTGTTATTAACAAGAAAATATTAAGAAAAAAAAAGAAAATATTTTGTGTTCTGTCCTCCCTCTTTCCCTCCCCTTCATTTCAAAGCAATTTCGCTTCCTGCACACAATTGCAAAACAATATCCACCTGAGGGTAAGACAACGTGCAGCTGGATGCAGCTACAGCTTTCAGAGAAGAAGGCTCTATAGTAACATCCTTCATTCTGTCATATGATGTGGAGGACATAACACGTGTGCCTATGTTAAGAAGGAAAGAAATGAAGGAAACAGTTCTGTCAGACCCTTACAGTCAGTACATTTGACCCTGCAACAACAGCAAATGTACAGTTCTGGTTTGACCCTTGCTGACTCTTACTTCAGACAAAGGGCAGAGTATGCATTACTGTCCTAACACTGTTCAGCAACACCTCTTGCTTAAATCTAGGTAGACTAGAGAACTATTACTGCCATCTTGTCTCTTTTCCTGTCCAGTCTCAAATTTCAGCAAAGCGTTTTGCTTTGAAATGTGAAAAGAAAGAAATGCACAACCAGGTGCCATCAGCATCACAGCTATAACCCCAGGTCCATGACTTCACAGGTCTGTCCAAAGCACAACATACAGTCAGGTAAGCAATCATGGCTGTGATGGGTCCTGGGAACACCACAGAAAACCCTACCTCAGAGAAGACACCTACAAAATTCAACTGGAAGCCTTGGCAAGTGAAAACTGTTCAATTTCAATACATTCTTATTATTGTAGATCCTCTTAACACTGAGAGGCTGCACCCAAATCAGCTAACCCAGTATTAAAAGCCACCCAATATCAAATAACTACACTGGAAAACTGCAACATGAGCAAATCAACTGAACTCAAAGAGCTACAGAAAGGCCCTTCTCTCCTGTTGGGGACCAGTCTACGCCCTGAAATGCTACTAGATGTCCAGAGATTTCCTTCACACAGTCAGTGTGGATTCCTTTGAAGGTAGAGCAAAAGTGAGCAAGGAAGAGATACAGGGACCCCAGGGGGTGCCCCCTAGTCCTAGTGTGATTCCAAGCTACACTGCAGTCCAAGAGTGGTTCAGAGGAGGCTAAGGCTCAGAAATTTGAAAGGTGGTATAAAATTGCTTTGGTCATTCTGCCTAAAGTGTCATACTGTACCTGTTAATAATCTTATTCTTCACATAACTATAACCAGCTCCTACCCCTGTGGAGTTGCAGAGAGGGGTTAAAGACCCTGAGTTCGGGTTTAGGTAATTCTTTAAGGTATGCCTTTGCATTAAGAGGTGTGTTGTTGTTTGACATTAGACCTCCAAATCCCGACTGTATCTTGACGGTCCCAATTCATACATGTTCTTTATGAAAACTGGGAGCAGTTGAAGCTTTCAAGGTGTAGTGCTGCTACAGGATGACAATTCTGTGTGTTTAAAGAAAAGCTGAGATTCTTTCTCATACAATAAACTGTATGAGACCTTCATCAGCAACTGAAGCAGCCCTGGAGGATTTAACTCTAGCTCTGTGTGCAGGCACATTGCTAAGACAATAAGGATCTTTCTGTGAAAAGTATAGGAGAGAGAAAAATAGCTAACATTTTTCCTACCTTCTGCAAACCAGCTTTATTAATTTTCTCATGCTTGTTGTAGGTAACAAAGCTGTCTTTAGTTGTGGCTTCCTGTTGTATCACTTTGTCCTTCAAGCTTTTAACTACTTCATCAACAGTTCTATTCTGGGCACATTTGTTAGCTTGATCTTCAGTGTGCTTGATTTTAAAATTGAAAGATTGTGCATGAAAACAAGTTGCTTACTTTTGTAGTTTCAAACATTTGATCCAACAATAACAAACAAGAGTGCGTTAATGTCAAAGAAGACATAGATATGGAAGACACTTCTTTGATGCAAAACAAAACGATAGGTTGATCATGTTAGAACACACATTGATTCCAAAGCCTATATTGTGTAAGGATTTATTAGGGAAGAAGGGAAGGGAAGGGAAGGGAAGGGAAGGAGAAGGGGAAGGGGAAGGGGAAGGGGAAGAAGGGGAAAGGGAAGGGGAAGGGAAGGGAAAATGACTGATATTGCTCTGAAGTATTTATTTTGCAAACTGAGATCTTAGACCTCCAAATCACAGGCTTAGTTTCTAATGAGCCCAAGCTTCTACATCAGCTAAGGAGCCATCTTTATCCTTTAATACCTCCTCAGTTAACATGAGATGGCTAAGCTAACATGAAAGAAGTTAATGACAGTTTTCCCATTGATTGTAAAATGAAAAAATATCTCTTATGATGTTTTCTCTCTTCCTGGATCCCAAGTAAATCCCTTCCATGCTTTTTCCCTTTGAAGAATGGCTGAAATACCTTTCTTTCTCAGGCCCAATAAGAAAGTCCATAGATATGGACTACATACTCTTTTTTTTCTGAAATACCACAATCTTCATCAATAAGCCATTAAAATAAATAACAATTAAATATTTAATAACTTTTAAAGACAGAGAAGAAATTAAATTATATTAAATAATGTGTCCCACTTGTACCTATTTTACATCCTTTATGGATTTACTATAACCCATGAAAGGGAAAGGTAGAACAATTATTTTTGTTAAATTTTAGAGCATGTATTTCCATATAAGCAAAATGCAGAAATATTCAGCAGTCTTATTTTATAGAATTATTAAGTGTGTTTTATAGCATTCCCTAAACTGCAAGATGATCTTCACATTTTAACTCTTGTTCTAAAAATATGCAAATAAAAGAGTTTTACTTTGATCTGAGAAGCACACAGAAGATTGACTCTAAGCCTCCCAAAAGCGATTGAAAGATGACTGTGATTGGTGACTCCTTCGTGAGGATCTCAGATGGGGGCTCATCTGCTGAAGGCACCTGGTCATCTGAGGTATCTGCTACCTTGCCTGAATGCAAGAAGTTGCCAAAACTTTACCAACTTTACTGACCCTATCCCATTGATTATTATATTCTCCTGTCTATAAACATAGGCTTCACCATGAATGACCCTGAGAAAATGAAAAAGTAATTTCAGGACATGTGATGAATGTAAACTCCAATGTTCTTTATACGCTTCCTCCTTATTGAAGTTCAAGAATGAAGCAAAGGATGGATTTCTTCTGGAAATAAATGAATTAATACTTGCAGGATCTTGTCTAAAAGACCATCTTCCCTGTCAGGGGCTTATTCACAAAAAGGTCTCTTTATCTATGAGCTTTATAACCTTGTAGGGAAGTCTTAAACTAGACTGAAGAAAGAAGCTGACATACAAGCTCACAGGAAGGTATTAAGTACTGCCACTTAGCTGAGGACCTAAAATACTTGGAATAGGGTTATACATTACAGGGCCATAGAAGACAAAAAATCAGACAGGATGGATGAAACATGCTGGTCAGCACATGAAAATAAAAACCATGGTATAAAGAAGGGGACCTGGAAGTCCATATGGTTCTTGGAAGATCCTGGAATCTTACAGTTCAGTAAATTAAACCTTATTTACAGTTCTACTGATAAAAAACTTATGAGAATATGAGTGCTACAATAGTAGGATATTTAATATACATCACCAGCAGGGAAAACAGGATTTTGATTTGAAACTCTTGGAGATTTGGAATTTTTTTCTGAGAAAAAAAAAGAAGCAAAATCATGCAGGGTAAAAGAGCTGATTGTAATTGGTTGGGTAATGATTACAGCAGAACATAGGTTGTCCAGCAGATTATCAGTTTGTGCCAGTGACATCCTGTTGATGCTGCAAAATCCAGTGAAGGGAAAGTCTTTCTAAACTTTATCCTAATTAACACAGAGAAACTGCTTGAAAAGGTGAAATACAGCTTTGGCAGGAACGATGACGGAATGACAGAGTTTATGACACTTGCAAAAGGAAGGAAGGAGGATAGTGAATAAAAGTAGATTTCTACCTTCTGAGGGAACTAAAATCTCATGAGAAATGGGTATAAAGGGAAAATAACTTAAGGAGAGCTGGCAGTGCATCAGTGAAACATACCATCACAGTATAAGAGAAGCATAAGTATATACACTCAAAACCTGAAAAGCCAAAACACAATGTGGGATTCCAGATCAAAAATATCAAGATTAATGAGAACTCACTCCATAAATGCTTCGCTAATATAAGAGGAATCAAGAAAATGCTTGGCTTTTTATTCAACACAGAGAAAACTACCAATGGGTTGCATTAAGGGGATGAAGCACTTGAAGCCTCTTTTCGTATCAGTCTTTGATAGAGTCAAATATAAGCAGGCTGCTTGAACAATGAGTACTACTAATAAATATGAAAAAATTACAGAATATTGTTATGTATTCATATTTGTTCTTAAAGAACCAGCAGAAATTGTCTCCCAAATTTATGCACTACCTAGTTGTTAAAAGAGAGAAGGAGGAGAACTGGAGAGTTACTGACATATTTCTAAGAAATCTATTCCTGCTTTCAGGCAGTAATTACAGAGTCACAATGAGTTCAAAGCCTGTTAAGAGACACAAGAGCCACTAGGGATCCTTGATATCTACCCTGATTTCAGGCAAGTTTATATTCTAAATTATATTCCACTCCACCAGCACCATTTTTACCTTGGTTTCCTAGGGAAGTAAGAATAATGCAATCGTTCTTTTCATCTGCATCTGTCAGCCTTTTCCTAAATTTGGAGTCTGTCCACCAATTTCAGTCAAACTTGAGAGGGGTAGGGGTCATCAGCTCCAGCAGCTAGAAGTTTTGTGAAATTGTCAGTCATGAAAAGCAGAGACAGTCTTCATTCTCCTAGTTGGGAAGACAGGGACATTATCTTTTCCACTTGTTAGCAGCTAGCCAAGCAATCAACATATGTGCTTCTCTGGCCTAGCCATGTACTGTTTCTTGCCCAGCTGCCAGCTTGAAGTATGCAGTGAGAAGTATGTTCTTTTCCTATCTTCAAGTAACAAGCCACAAGCACACTTACCAACTGCATGAGACACCAAACCCTATTCCCTGCACATTCCCATCTCACTGTGGCTGGATCTTAAAGTTCTCCATTCAGGTCTGACAAATCTAATCTAACCGTCTGCTCTAACACATCAGTTCTCTGTTCCAGAATGCTTGGTGAAGGTATGGATAAAACTCCAGATGGTGGCTCAGCAGAAGTTAGAGACAGAGATATTTATTAGTGTGGCTAGTACTCTGTCTTGAGTTTAGTGTACTGTGTCCTATTGACACAACTGTATTCCATGTTGATGAATCATCTCCTTTTTTATATATATTGACAGCTCTTTGCTTTCACAGTCTATTGGTAGAAATGGCATTGGACCTCGGCAAAAATAACCTTGGGGAATCTCTGAAACATCTGTTCTTACCAATACAAAAAGAAAGCTCTTTTGACCTCAAGAACAAAAAGGACAAACTCAGTCTTCAGAAAACAAAGAGGTTGATTTCTTGATTGAAGTACAGCTCATGTTCGCCTTTGGGACAATCTTGAAATGCATCCACAAGAGCGCTCTGTTCACAGAAAAACATTACACAGAAGGAGACAACTGTAATATTTTATGTATTTC
Source organism: Scolopax mira (assembly GCA_004320125.1). Lineage (NCBI taxonomy): Eukaryota > Metazoa > Chordata > Aves > Charadriiformes > Scolopacidae > Scolopax > Scolopax mira. The sequence goes on from BJBW01005674.1 coordinate 56,635, forward strand.
CCTGTGTCTTGCAAAAGCAAATTAGGAAAGAATTTCAGACACAGAGGAGTCTGCTAAAAGTCCTGAGGATTAAGATAAAGGCCATTCTGGAATGGGATCTTTCACTGGGAAGGACACCTTAACCACCCCAATGTGTTACAGACCTCACAGGTAGAAAGATGTGGAAATATCAAGATTCTACCCATTGAGGACCGTTGGTCCAAAATCACCACTTTGGTAAGAAAGAGGCCAGGCTTGTTATCCTAGAGACTTCAGGTAATATTTCTTTTCCATTACTGGTCATGAATTCTCACTAAAGAGAGGAACAGAAACAATCTGGCAAATGGAAGCCATACAGCACCCATTATATGACAAGGGAAGACATTAAGATTCATAAGGATACTGACACTTCATTTTAGCAATTTCAGGAGGAGGGACAGAAGCCTTGAACTCCAAGCTAGGAGGTTTAGAAGGTGTTGATAGCAGAACTGACTTGGCCACCAGAGAACATCACTGGGGCAAGAAGAACTGAAGGCAAGATGTAAATCACTACTTATACTTACAGAAGGAGCCATTCATCTGACATAGCTCCAATACACTTACCAATTCAGGAACCAAATATCAAAAGGTCCTGTTTAAAATTCGTCAGAATGCCTAAACTAACAGTTCTGGTCAACATCATAAATAAAAGGTCAGACTTGGTACATTCACAACATGGTCCCAGTTTCCCAGGGTTTGACTCACTCCTGTGCTATCCTGGCATAGTAAAATGACTTAAACTGTGTGCCTGAAAACGTGTCTCATATGAGTGGCTGACAGGTACTCAGGTAACACTTCCGAACAGTTGATCCAATAGCTAGTGGTTGACCCCACCACATAAAGCAGTTCAAAGGCCTCATAGCCATCACTCACCTCGGCAAGAAGGTAAAGGAGATTGTGCTGTTTTTAAAAATATCCCAGAAGGCTTGTATCATTCCAAGACCTTGCTAGGAGAGAGAAAGATGTCCTGGTGCCTGAGAGGACTTCAGAAGATGGATAGCATGCTCCTCCTCTGCTTTGCCCTTCTACAGCACAGCCTGGCAAAGAGTGGTAAGTGAATTCTGGTGAGCGCAAGCTGTCCTTTGGCAGGGTCCTTCAGCAGACATTTGAATCCTCATATTGCTGATTGAAATGCCAAATATCCACTGCCAATTTCTCTATGCTCATTACAGAAACATGAAGGTCCTGCTGGGCCTACAAACCATTTTGTGAGAGCATTGCTGAAGGTTGCATTAAGAGTGGCATTGAAATTGGCGTTCAGGGTCAGGGCTCGGAGGCCTTTATACCTATGTTTGGTGTTCCAGCAACATTTGGTCTCCTTTGAAAAGTTTGTGTGGATCCTGTTTGAGGGGATCTGAGACAACAGAACAGAGGCAAGAGAACAGGGCTTTTTGAGACGTAGGAATAAGCTGTCAGTTCTGACGTGTGAATGCCCAGAACAGGCAATCTCTAGAGGTGGTCTGAAGGGCATTCAGTTGAGGACTTGAGAAACACAAAAAGGTCATACTATTGAAGAGGAAACAAAGAAGTCTGAGGAGAATATGGGCAAGACAAGGCATGCTCCTGTCTTGAGAACTGTTGACAGAAATGTGAGCTTTGCATGGGGCATTCTGCTTTATGGAATATGAACCTAAAAATGAGGGAAGATAGGCAGTGACCATGCCACAATGAACATATTGGAATAATGCATTATCTGTCTTCAAGTGAGAGGAAATACATGTGTCCTGCATCAGACGTGTAGATTATCGTGCAAATACAAGAAAATAAACATTTTTAAGTGAAGCTCATTACAAGGGAAAGTTTATTGTTTCCCCTCCAGATTATGCAGGCATTTACATATATTCAAAAGTAAAAAGTGAGGAGAAACAATAGGTCATACATCTTTGTAACCTGGATGCCAATATCAATGATGCTGGTTCAGTTGGAGGCTGTAGCAATGGCTTGCAGTAGTCACTACAGTCACTGCATCCCAAGTCACATCAGATGTGCCAGAGTTCCTGATCCTCTGAGAACATTAAAATCCAGTTGTTCCTGATTAATGAGCTGCACTGATTCTACAGAGGATCACAAGCTTACTCTTCAAATGTTATCTAGAGGGCAAAACCCCAATTTTTGAATCATGCAGTGAGATATAATCCTTGTGGACCCTGTAAAGTGGGTTTAAACATTTTCACCTGAATCCTAGAGTCTTTGATGAATGATCCATGTGTATTTATTTGCTCTCCTGATGCAATGCTTTCAGTGTTGTACAATCCTGAATGTATCTCTATGAAATGAGAGATCAGCTCAGGACTGTACTTACCATTAGAAAAACAGCATGTATCCTCAGTCTATCTGAAAGTCTCCTTTCTATACATATTTTTTCTTTACGTTAAATAGAAAAATGTCTGTAATAACAGTACCTTTTTGAAAGCTCTGTTTGCCTTTTTTCTTCTCTTTGTTGTTTCTCCTTTGATATATGTGAGCTGATTCCATTTAAGTCACCAGAAAGAACTGCAACTTTTAAGTTATCCAAAAGCATCTTGTAAAAGATTCCATCAGAGGAGTTATCCTTGTATTTATAGCATAACCTGGATAAAATATGAATTTAAAATAATTTGGGAGGTTGAGAACAATGCATAATACAAATGTCTTAAGGCAAAGATGATCAAAGTAACACATTTCTTTTCCATATACAGTTACGGGTATTACTCAGAAATCTATCCTTAGGCACTAGAAACTAGCCTTCCAGGCTCCCTATGTAGCCTACAGAGAAAGCAAGAACCTAACTTAAATACTGTATCATTATGTGGAAGAACTCTATTGACTCTAGAAGGAACCTGAGGTCACAAGCCTCCCTTACTTACAGTTACCCTTTGTGAATACCCTGTGTAATTAATGCTTGAATTATATGGTGGACACTTGGAAGAAACTTGGCTCACCCAACACTGACCTGTCAAATTCAGCTGCACTGCTGGAAGATAGAGCTAAGATCACAGCCACTGCACAACTAAACCATTCAGAAATCATGAATAAAAGCTCTTATTTACCTTAACATGCTGCCTGGCATATGAATATGAAAATAATTAGCAGCCTAAGTTAGTACTCCTGGATATGAACTTTAGCAGCCCAGGAGCAGACGCACTGATTCATTCAGCACCTTCTGTTATTCTGAGGGTAGCTTCCAGGGAAGAGGTCAAGTTGCTAGTTCTTTGGGTCTGTTAAATTACCCTCTTAAATCACTCCTTTATAAATTAGCAGAACTCGTGAATCAGAGCCCTTGTCATCACTGTGTCGCTGCTTCACTGAGCTCTTCAGACTTCCAAGATTTCATTTATGTTCGTGAAGCTTTTGGGACATTCCTGGATGAAAGCAGAAGGCTCCTGTCCTTGTGCCAGGGACACATGGCATTCTCTGCACTTTTCCCAACTGCCTTTTCATTTAAAATAGCGTTAAAAAATTACCTTTGGTAGAAACTACTTATAACAATATATCAAGTACCTTTCTTCTGAAATAAATAAATAAATAAAAATCAAAGCTTTAATTTCTTTTGAGAAATCTAATCCACACCATATACATTGCAGAAGAAAGGGTCAGGGGGGTGAGAGGGAGGGGAAGGAGTCTCCATTTTCTAGTATTTGTGAAGCCCTGCTCAGCTAAAACAAGTGCAGACTTTACAAAGAAAATGGCTGTGAGCACTACAGAGCAACATCTGCTTTGTGAGTGTAATCCATAAAAGGCTTCCAAATGCCCTTAAAAATTGTTCCCTCTTTTCCCCAGTCTGAATGTCATCTCACAGGAAGCCATCTGGGACAAGCATGCCAGCTATTCTGCTGCAGCGATAGCAGTATTGTCCTCAAGTGCCTCAGGATGAGTCACATCAATGCAAAAGTCCAATTATAGTAGAAGCCCCCCAAAGCAGAAGTATCATTTCAAATAAATAAGACTGATGTAGCTGAACCACTGGAATCCAGAATGTAATTCAGTCACTTCATCACCTTTTACTCAAAACTTCTGCATCCCTTAAAGCACCCGTGCTAAATCCCCAATCTGGTTATGACATTCCCAGCACAGATGTGATAGTCTTAAGCCCAGTGTGTATGCATTTAAAGGAGTCAATTACTTTTCTTTTTCGCTTATTATTTTAAAATACAGCCTTTTTAAACCTGGCATTTCTTACCACTTTATAGCAGCGAATGAACAGTGCCATCCACTGTTTCTCTGGATAATCCACATTTCCCTAGGACAGTCTTAAATAAGATCTAACATAAAAATTAATGCCACATTTGAAACAAGGAAATATAGATTGGTAAAAAGACGCGAGTCAAAACCTATTTTTAAGAAGCCAGGCTAAATCATAGCATGACATCTCTGAATGTAGACTATAACAAAGGAGGTTTTTTCAAAATATCTCCTCACCTGTGGATGAGCCCTTCTAATTTAATTAGCTATATTGTTACTAATTTATTCTAAACCCAAGTAGTTCCCCAATCAAGTAGGCCATCTATTGTATTGCTGAGCATAAGTTTTTTTCTCTTCCTCTTATTATGGGAACTACATTTCTTCCTCAGTATGGTCAACTTTCTAGAACATGACAAATAATGCTGCTAAAAACAGGTGCCTTAAGAAATTATTACTATAGAGTAATTGAATGGGACCCTGTTGTCATACACTGAGCATGGCCAGTGCAAGACTATATATGCCCCTGAATGTCTTTGATAATGGAAACCAAACTTTATCTTTCAGATGTATATTTCAGATGCTGTTCCTATAGAAAAATTGCAAACTTATCCCATCTATGGTGTTGCACATCCCTCTTTGCTAAACACAGAAACCTGCACTTTTCAACTGTGCCATGGCTCAAAAATGTGCTCAGCACTCACCGTAACAGAAATGCTGACAGTATTATGCTCACTTCTTCCCGTGCTTTGCCAGAACAGAGCCTCAGTGTTCAGCTAGACTGCTAGACTGCTAGACTGATCTCATAAGACTTCTCTTGCATCCTTTTAAAACAAAAGCAAAAGAGCCATTAACCACAATGATGAATGAATTACACCATAACAGTTTGCCTCTTACTGCTTTACTCGATTATTTTCTTATAGGCAATGTTTAGAATTTGAAGTAAAGGCCACTTTCCAATTCAAAGTGGCTGTAATTTCTGACTTTTCTTATAGTAAAGATCTCTCATTGACACAAATAATGGTAGAAACATTATTTAGAAAATTGTATAACTGCTAAGTCCCAGGTAATTCAAAGGATAATTACTTGTTCATGATCAATGACCACTGATTATATACTACAAAACACAGAGCTATAAAACTGACAGATGATGAAAGCATACAGTTATAACACACTGTGCTGGGAACATGACTATTATGAACCCAATGCATAGCACCCAAAGTTTTCTCTAAGACATTTATAGAAAGGAAAATGCATACAGTAGAATTGGTTTTACTGATCACGCTCATGCTCATTCATATTTCAGGATCAAAGATTATTTTCCAAAAGCCATTTCCTATTGATGCTGTTGTGTTTGCTCCTCACACACAATGATCAGCAGGACACTGGGTTGTAAGGGTCAGAATGGAACTGATTTCTTTGATTTTCCTATTATGTTTTCAAAGGTAGGAAAGAATTCCACATCTTTCTGAAAGTTACTGGCTGTAAGCAGAGAAAACTAGAGCTCCTGAGAGAGTAGATTAGACCCGATTATAACTTGACTGAAATGTTATTGCAATAAAATGCCTAATACAATTCTCTTTTCTTTGGACATAGATATTTTGACCCTATACTCCCCATGCTTGGAGCTCTTTTGACTCCCCACTTTGGGGAGCCTGCTTGTATTGAAAATGATGTTTCATGTTGACAATATTAAATTTCAATTCCTTGCTCTTTACAATAATAGTCTTCGGAGGAAACACATAACATTAATTTAATTAATTTTGTATTACATTGTGTTTGGGAATACTAAATAATGTTTGATAATGTCTTGGATGTCCAGCAAGTCAGTTGTTCCTTTGTAGAAAAGGCTTTTTCTCCTTTGAAATGCTGAAATAATGTCAAGCCCACAAGAATTTCCAACATGGAATTGTTGTGAAAATAAATAAGGGATTTAGAAGCTGATCACATGAGGAAGGGGGTATCTCTTCCATCGACCTTTTCTTTTCTATATGCTTAAGGAAACCAAAATACCTAATGCCTCCAGCTGTAGCTGTCATATTAAAAGACAGGAAGAAAGATATGGTAGGAAAAGAAATTACATTAAATCTGTTGCAACTCACACATCATCAACTTACTTCATAAAATGTTGATCTGACAAAGAGGAACAACACAGCTGTAGGACTTTTCTTAGATGACTTCTGTTAATAGTTCCAGTATGCTTAGGATCATAGGACTGCAAAGTCTTATGAAAATTTTCTGTGATTTTATCTGAAAGGATTTCCTCCACCTAACAGTCAAGTGAATTAGTAATGCAAAGAAAAAAAAAAAAGGTCCCTGAGGTTAAACTGTAATAGTATTACCACATGAGAAAATGTACTAAAATGACAAATCTGATGTAGAAAAACCAACATTTACTGAAAATTAACTACATTATCACTTACAGTATTACAAACTAGAACAAGAAGATCAGGCTTCTTTATTTGGTTCCTTCCATTAAGCTATTAGTGAACCATCTAATTTGAAACAATTCAATTAAATCAATTTTAGTGTACTAATTTCAAAGCATGATGCAACACCAGGCCCAAAATATACCTTTGAAAATGTTTATTCTGGAAACTGACTGAAAAGTGATTGTAAGAAAGTGTAAACCTCACTTCACAGATCTGCTTCTTCAAGTGACTGAAGACTTACTGATAACAATGCAGAGCTTTTACCATTGTTTCTCCCTTCAGTCCTGTAAAACCAAATCCACTAGGACTGAATGAATTGCATGTGGCACTCAACTTACTCAGGGCATAATTTGAAGACAATGGGCTTGTACAAAGGGAAAATAATGACAAAATCTGGCTTACTGAACCTGCTTTAGGATTTATCTGTAGCACTAGCAGTTAAAACAAAAGTGCTTTTCACTCGTAAATTGAGTACACTAAAAACAGAAAGTTCTCAGACAAAACAAACACAGGATCACATTTTGACAGAAAATCTTAGCATAATTGCAGATCTGACCAAGCACTGTATTGTGCAAAATTACAAGTGAAAGGAAGGAGGTGGAGATGTCCCTTGGGTTGTCTTAGCTGGATGAAGCTCTAAATTGCTTCCTAGGCTCTGCTTCTGCCCATTGCTGCTTAAGATTCCTCTGCCCAAATAATTTCTGAGAAATTATATAAATGAAGATATTTCTTGAAAAAGTTCTCCTTTTTCATCTGTACAACCTGTACTCTCTGCCTTTTCTACAGGACAAGCCACATTGATGGAACTGGCATCACCACTCAGGACACAAAACAAAAGGATTCACAGACACTCAGGCTTCCTTGAAGCTGCTTTTTCATCCAGATCTGGGTACAAACCCAGGCACAGAGGCCAGAACAATCCTACTGCTCAGGCCAGACTCACTTTCCGAGTGTGAAAACACAGCCCCCATGGTCATGTGTGACAACTCTGTCATCCCTGGTGGCATCTCATCCAGAGGTGACAGGAGTCTATGATGTTTGACATTTGCTTTACCTGCCTTCCCTTGTGCTAGCACTTAGTTCATTTGTGCCACTTGTTTTAAATGACAAAAATGGGCAATTATCTTTGTTCATCATCCCTAATATGAGCCTAACCAGCTTAATTTGTAAATCCAACTTCGTGTGCACATCAGTTGCATATGTAGGCACTGTCAGCATTTGCATTTTCCCCAGCATGCTAATCTTACAACCATTAAAGTTTGCCCCATGATTTCAGCCAGACCATTATTCTACTCAAAACCAGCTGGAAGGAACTTGAGCTGCAGTGTCAAATGTTGCTATTGTTGGAGCCATCAGGGTGGAAAGCAGCCTGTTTCAGCTCCTAACATCAAAGCACTTGAAAGCAATGCACACCATTCAGGACTGTTCAATGGGGACCTTCTTTTTGTGTCTAGTATCTCTCTTGACACTACCGCTCTCCTTTGATACCTCTCAAGAACACTATCCAGACTACATAAGACAAAGTTAAATATGGAGTTGGTCTCTTGACATAATAATGCAAACCTAGAAGAGATTTGATATTAAAAATTATGAAAAATTTTGAGCAGCTCCTTAATATTAGGAAGTAGATTTACAAACTGCAGCTCAGGTTATTTCTCAGAATAAAATTTGGTAAGCAAAAAAAGGAAAGGACATACTGCACAGAAATATCGATGGTGGGTTTCAGGATATAAGCTCCCTTACATTCCATGAATGATTTTAAAGGAAAACATTATAAGACAACTACAAATTCAGAAGGTGTCAATGCTGTACCCTAGAAAATATACAATGTCTGTGTAGTATATAGCATATATTTTGAACCAATGTATATTACAAAGAATAATAGATAAAACAAGAAACAGCAAAATATCAGCAAAACAGATCTGACAGCTGAAAGCCAAGAAGTACTACTGTTGTTCCTCCACTCCTGTACGCACGTGTGTGAGCCAGTGATTCTGCTGGAGTTTTCAGAAATCTCTGGTAACCATGAGATGGCTTTCCAATTGATGGAAAAAAGAAAAGTCTAGAAGCGGTGGTTATGAATATTCCATTGCTGGAAAGAATGTGAACTTAGTAACTTAGATAACAACTGTATGCAGAGCGTAACATTTTACCAAAACACAATCCAGCATTTTGATGCAGCCATTGTAACAGAGACTATGATTACAGAATTAAAAGTAAGCACTTACTAGTGATTCTTCTTCTTCAAACAAGTCTAAAAATTCATGGTAGTCAGGGTATTCAGTCTGTTCTGCATCAATTACCTCAATTAACTCCTGGAAGTCTTTATCTTTCATTTGAAATACCAAGTTATGTAAACCACGATGAAAGTAATTTCTTGTGATCTCTCCATCTCAGTTCTAAAACATAAAAAGGAAGTATGCATAAACAAGCAGGAGCATTTACTAAGGCAATGCTGATTCCAACATGTCATTCTACACTGCCAGATCACCCCTACCTATAGTAATTATAGACCTCTGGAGATGTTTCCGTATTCTATCTATACTCAATCTAGTACTTTTACTCCAGTTCCCAGTGAATATACAACTGCAGTATGTACTGTATAGAAGACTAAAACTGTGTGAATGAAACTACAATGACCTTCTCATTATCTTCGGATAGATTACTCAGTTTGATGGTAAACTCTGCCACAAGTGAATGGATATGTAAACTTGTGTTGCTCTCATTCAGGTCAGTTTACCAGCTGTATTTTGTGTCTTGCCTGGTCTGGAGTCAACGTTCACAAAAAGTTGTGTCTGACTGAATAGTTGCTGTGTCCAAGTGGATTTGACCCAGTTGAGTCTTATTTGGTGTTACCATGTACCTCAACCATTGCCTTAAGTCCATGCAAAAGTCCATCAAGTGATGTCTGGTTTTAGACCCTAAGATAGCTCTCAGCATATTCATAACATATGAGCCTGCATTTATCAGTGCTCACTCATCTGTGGCAGGATTTTCTTCAGAACAACAACCAATAACTCATATAAATACTTTATGCTTAAACATAGCTTTTTCTAGGCCTCTAGTTTCCAGATGTGGTCCACAGCCATGATGGTCCATAAGGCCAAAGTAAATGCAAGTAAATGCAATGTCATTACAGACATTTCAGTTAGAAATGCAACATTAAGTACATGGCAAGCCTTGGGAAATTCTGACTGTTGACAGTGGTGTGCTAATCCAATATATTTGAGACCTACCATCATTGGACTTCCTCTTTCTTTTCTCATGCATCGTTTGCATCTTAGTATCCGTGCTCTAAATCATCTCTGCTGCTGGGCTGGCTCTATTGGCATTCTTGACCTGGCTACAGGGGGTAAATAAGCTCTCAGGGAGAATCTTTATCCAGGGCCTGATGCCCAGTTACATTGTCATGCCAATGGGTACTCATTTGGATTATAAGGTAATAGGCAATGGATGTGTTCATGCAACAGAATCAGAATATTTTTATTTGACTACACTTAAGGCACAGTTTTTCTCTCAGTTCCCATGGCAAGCAATTTCCATAATTTATGTAGGAGAGTTTTAAAGATGGGTTTATACCAACTCTTTTCTATGACTGTCTATTGCATTCTATAATTTTAAATTTGTTCCTGAACTTTTACTCTTTTTTAATTTGTTGTTTGTTTCTTTTTTATGTAATTATTTTCTCTAAAGAAATCTGAGGAAAGATAATGGGGGGAAAGAAGAAGAAAGAGTGAAATAAAGACTTTGGAACAATAACAGAAAAATTAGGAGTAAATAGTTCCTTCAGTGATTCAGTTTTCCTGGCTAAGCACTAGACAAATATCTTTCTGTTCATAAAATTTACCCTAAGAAAATTCTGTTTCCCTTTAGTCCCCCACAGAGATCCAGGGTGGCAGTAATAATACAAAGGATGAGCAATTATTTACTTCATCAGTTGGTCTGGGAAATACTTTAAAGTTTTGCAATCAAAAGATAATGGTCTTGTGAAACTACTATCTGGTATTTGAATTTTCTTTAGAGACTGTTGTCACTGCATTAAATCATATGGAAGCAAAACCTGATAATATACCTACCTCCCCCAGTAAATAAGTTAGGGAATCTGGTACTGAAGCTACTAAGATAGCTTTTACTTCACAAGAGACAATTGTGCAGAATGTCTAGGTCTTACCCATGACAATGAAATATCTATTGTGATAAAAATAAATTACATTTTGTTCAAAGGTTAGATAATATGGGAAAGTTAAGATATATTACATCAGGATTTATTAAGCAGATTGCAGTTGCTTATTTGGCTACATTGCAAGTTTAATTTTATTTATTCAAAAGGATTTCACTTTATTACCCACATCATTATCTAACTTTTTCCAGAATCAGTGATATGACTGGGGATGTACTGGTCAACAAAAAAGTCATGATGTTATGTCTAAATATAAACAATTCTTATATGTATTTCTTTCACTGTGGGAGCCTCTAGATGTTGGGGATTAAATAGTTCTTTCTTCAGACTGTCTTTCCACCATCTCAAATACCTCTGCCTTTGTTAACAATTTCATTCAGTAAAGCTCCAGTTCATTAAATGAATTAAAATCGTGTAATAAAGTGCCTTACTGACTCATGGCCTGAATGCTGTAGGCGTTATTATTAACTACTGCAATGTACCAAACTGATTTCTTTTTCCTATAAATTGCTAGGTGAATTCTTTCTTTTTGTGGTCATATATATACATATACAGATGAAATACTGCAGAGCTGAAAAGAGCAGTTTTTATGTAATTATATTAGAAAGGAATTATGATATATCATCTATATAAAGTAACCTAATAAAAAGTGCCAATACTACTTCTGAACATATGCCCAGCGCTCCTTTTGCTTGTGTCAACCAGACTGAGAGCTTTAATTTTTTCAGTCTATTATTTGCTCATTCAATTCAGAAATACAGAGTGTACAATTTAAGAAGTGCAATACGTAGCAAATCAAAGTAATAAAAAAATCCAGCTTGTCCACTAAAGGGATGATCACACAATCCGCTGCATGGGACATACGTATCATGACATTCCATCAAAAATGACAGAAAGACATTTTAGCATAGTTCTGTACATCGTGAGGGCTACAGAGATGGTAAGGATAGACAGTTCTTTATCAAAGCTCATATCCCAGAACTAAACGTGAAAGGCTAATCCAAAGTCTCAAAAAAGTCAGATGAAGTTACTTTTGAAACTGGTGTGACCTATGCAAACAGCAGGCTCAACACTGCCAGTGTCACACACAAATTACAGTCTGTCAGATGATAAACTGCAAACATAAACCTTTCACAAATACATGATAACATTCTCTCTTTTTATTATATAATATGAGCTTATAATAATTACTGCACAGTTCTGATTCTCATTAGCTACATCCATCCTACTGTTTTTATCCCTTCATCAAAAGAGATTTGCCTTGTCTGTAATTGTGTGCACAGGGACCATGTATATTCAATCTTAGGCAGTGTATTTGGACATAAACTCTTATGACATCTCCCTTCTTTTCCAAAATGCTGTATATCAGATTAAGGTGTAGCCTTATCCTGCACATACTAATGCCTACCTTTAATTTAAATGTCAATCACAACCAGCTGGTCTCCTTTAGCATGTAACGTTAAATAGGTGTTCATGTTCTGTAGTATTTTTACAGTATTTTATATCTTCTGTATAACATTTAAAATATTAGTTATGTTCCTTTAAACCTTTTACAATGCTGGGAACACTCTGAAGTTTATTTGATGCCAGGTTTCAGCAAAGGACGCAAAATATTTTAGTCTCTCTTATGAATCTTCCATTTAAGTAAGAACTTGAGTTAGGTGACTTTCCAATACTACTTTAATTCCTTGCCCTAAGATAAATGATCTCTTTTAAAAAGAGACTAAAAATAAAAACAATGAAATAATGCAGATAAAAAAAAACCAATTTGATACTGCAATTCTAAATTTCTAAATTTGCAGGAGATGAGAGAGTTGGGGCTGTTCAACCTGGAGGAGAGAAGGTTCAAGGGACATCTTATAGAAGCTTTCGAGTACTAAAGGGCACCTACAAGAGAGCTGGGGAGACACTTTTTATCAGGGAGTGTAGTTCGGTTCTAAACCTCCCATTTAGGTTAGATCTCAGGGAGAAATTATTTATTATAAGTGTGATGAGGCATTGGAACAGGTTTCCCAGAGAAGTTGTGGATGCCCCATCTCTGGAAGTGTTCAAAGCTGGGCTGGATGGAGCAACCTGGTCTGGTGGGAGGTGTCCCTGCCCATGGCAGGGGGCTTGGAACTTGATGATCTTTAAGGTCCCTTCCAACCCAAAACATTCTACGATTCTATGCAATAATAAGACTCTGAAAGAATATGATATCACATCTTCAAATGACTCAAATGCCAATGTTTTGTGTGACTGGGACACCACATGCAATCAAGAACCAGAACTATCAAACAGTACACTCCACATAATGGAATGTATAAGAATGAGGATATATAGCACTAATATTTTGTATTGTAAAAAAAAAAATCTCAACTAATTTATACTGAAAATTGCCTGCTCAGATTATTTTTAATGTCTTTTTGTTTCTGCGGTTCAGAATATACAGAGAAACTTTTCTGAAAATATTCTAGGAGGCTAGAGAAGTCGTTTTATTGTTTATTCCTTGGTGTTAAAACACTTGTATAACTATTTTTTTCTAGGATTTGGGTTTTGAAGTAAATCACAAAATATTGCAAAATTCACAAAAAACATCAAAGGGTGTGCCTCATTCATTCTTTTATAAAACATCAATCTGATTCAACATTTTAAGGTCAAATTTGCAGAAGTTACAGGGAACATTACATTTCTAGCATGCACATTAGAAAGCACTGCTACTAGGTTGGGATTTTGTTTTCAGAATATGGATTTACGGGGACCTGTAGCATTTTAGACCCTAACACATGAAGAACAATTCAGAAAAAAAGAATCAGTTGGAAGAAAAAGGGAGCAGGCACTTGTCTGCATTGAGAAATGGAGAAAATATGCTAGAATAGAAAGAGAATCTTAATTATAAGAAGCAGTTTCTCTTAAAGATTTGCAGGTCATAGTGTATAATCAAAGCATATATAAATTGCCAGTATGATGTAAGGCACAAGGGACTCAGGAAATCCACGGATGTAGAAACAGGGGAACTCTTAGCAGTATCTGGAAAGTTATATTCTTTATTTTGCTGGTATGAGTGCAACTTCTGTGAAAGCACCAATTCTCATTTCTGTCATAACATTTCATGAAATACACAGAAAAACTAGCAGGAGTTCAAAGGCAGCCACAGGGATTATTAAAGAACTGGCCAACATGACTTCCAGTGAAATTGTAGGGTGGCAATAATTTTTGTTTATCAGAGAGGTTGTTACAGATTATTTAGTCCCTGGTTGCACATATCTATGTTAAAGAAACTTGAAAAACAGACTCTGTATGCTGCTGTAAGAGAAAACAAAGACTGGCAACCACCAGATTACTTTGAAGCAGATGAGACACAAATGTTTAGCTGTAAGAGTAATTAACAGAGGCAACACCTAAAAATAATTGTTCTTACTTCATCAAGCATAAGGAATGCCTGCATCTTGGATGTATCTGTGCAGCTTCCGAAGAACATTGTCACTGGAGAAAGCTTCATCTCCTCTGGCTGGATTTACTCTGCAAGAGGAAAAAAAGACAATCTTTGCAATGCTTTCATGTCTCACCCTCTTTTGCTCACTGTTCTTCTCAGAGCAGGAAGAATAAATCACCTCATTAAGACTCGGGTTTGATAGGCCTCGAAATAAGAGTGCACTTAGCATTGCCAAAAGATTTTTTAACTGAATTTAATCAAACATGACCATCAAATGAATACACCACTCATTTTCAAGAAATACATAAACACAGGTTTCTCACATCAAACATGAACTTACTTATAATTTTTTCTCATAGAAATTGTCTGCCTGTTTTCAAAGGTACTTCCAGTATCCTGTAATTTTTCTAAAAAATGTTGCCAAGCAATTTATAATAATTTCTCATAAAAAATCTCTATGTTCCAAGAAGAATTTTGAACTAGAACATCACATCATTATTATAATATCAATGTGGGCAACATTCATAATTAGAATAAGCTTGCATAGCTTTTTTTTTGTTACTAAATAAGTAAAGTGGGCCAACTTATTTTCTCAATTCCAAATGTCTAGCTGTGGAAGAAATAGACCCCAAGCGAGAATTCATCTAACCAAATGTATATGCCTGCACCTGAGCAAGTCACTCTAAGTTCCCTTTATAGTCATTGGGGAGAAACAGGCGCTTTCAGGACAGGATTCATCTCATTCTAAAGTAGACATATCAAACTGGCGAGATGAATCCTGCCTGTTGTTTCTCTCCAGTGACTATAAAATGGAGTCTAGGAGGAGCAGTTCAGGCATAGGCATTCTCGTTACAGATGTCTAGAATGAGATTGTACTTAATGCATCCTTACTCATTATTTACACATAACAGTAGACAAACTAAGCAAAGGGGATGGTATGTTGACTTTTTAAAATGTTACGATGTTCACTGTATCCTAATTTGAACATTTCATTGATACTGGAAGTGTTAAAATGTGTTAAAAATCCTGGGAAGTTAAATGGTATCATATTCCATGTACAGTTATTAAAATCAATAAGGACCTGATCCCATGACCACCCAAACCATTGGCGTATCTCCTATTTGGTTTCAATGGTACTCCAGAAAGCTCCAGGGAGCATGGCTAAATGCACTCCTGCTTCAAATGGTGCTTTGTAGGCAATTACATCCCTCAGATACTATCAGAAACATGCTGATTTGCTACTCTAGTCATTTTAGAAAAGCTTTTACAACTCCTAATACTCCTTAAAATGGTGTTTAGATGGTGTTTAGAGCATTTGCTAATCCAGGACACATAGGTCAAAGCTACAAAATTACCGAATGCAGTTAGAAGTATGCAAGAATTCCTAGATCTTTTATAAAAACCCTCCAGATTTTGGTCTGTCCAGCAATTTCTCAAGCTCAGCCAACAAAACTAAAACCCAAGTTACAAGAGTCGCAGCATTCAGACTTTGGTCAACCGCAACTTGCCATCATGGGGTATTTAATGGACAAGGAGGGAACCTGACTTTTTACAATGGTCCTGCCTGTGAGTTACAGGCATGCAGGAAGGCTCGGTGTGTCAAGAGCTGAGCATCTCCCAACTGCACCAGAGCCCAGAAGAGGGACTGGGAAGGGCCAAGCACCAAAGACTCAAGGTAAAGAAAGACAGAGGCAGTGCTGGTATTGAAATTTCACCAGGGAAGCCATTTCATTCCCTCCAGGGAAGGACTTTGCCAACAATACTATTGAGGGATGGGTTATTAAAAAAAAGCTGTGGGAAGGATAGATATTTCATATCTGATTATTGTCTTGGATAAATGAATATGAAACAAACAGTATGAAATAACAGATGATTCTTTAAAATGAAGACCAATAACAACTGGTATTTTGAACCCCCAACAGAGATTTCTTCACAATCAAATGTCTGTGGTCTACTAAATCACTCAAATCACTCTGTGGAGAGTAATTTTGCACTTAAAATGAGTAACCAGCCAAAGCTACGTCAATCAGAGCAACAGACCTCCCCACTTACACCTCCTTGCTCAGAAGCTCTACAATTGCCTCTCAGACTTCAGCAGTGACAATTGCCAAAATCCTGGGAGGGAACTGAGGAAGAAATACTAATGTGGATGCGTGAAGGTCTGGCATTACTAGTTATGATGGGTGGTGGCACTGATCAGTTCTCAAGGCGCAGTGGTTTTTCCCTCTTCTGCAGATGGGTAATAGATTGTGGAGCTCTTCCAGTTTTGCCTGTGGCTGGAAAAGATAGCACTTCTCTCTTGCAGGTTTTATCATGGAAAGGGATGTATCAGACCCTCACAGGGGCTGGGGGCGGGGGGGTAGGGAAGGAGGCAGGGGGTGCACAGAACTTCCCAGCAATAAGTTTTGTGGATCAAACTGAAAAAAAACCTAATTAGACAAGACTAAGTCAGTGGGAATTAAAGCTGAGGAATGACTCTGAAGTATTTTTTTAAATTTCAAAACAATGTCTCTTTATAGCTAGACTACTGGCCCTCATATTTCAAGTCCTGATAAAAGGGGAGTAAATACAATATTTAGATGCAATAGGTAGAATAACTACCTAGAATGAGGCATAGAAAGACCGTTCCACAGTAGGACCAGAAAAAATGTGCATCTTTTGTGGGTGGGAATTTTGTCTTCTATTGTAGGCCAGCCAGTTTATTAAACTAATAAAAATAAATTCTGCATGGCTTTTTGGAAGTATGCTTATGATTAGGTACAAGTACAAAAAAAGTATACTTCCCAAAGAATTGACTGCTAAGAGCTGTAACAACACAGATACCTGGTAAAACCATATCTTATAGTGATCCTGTACAAAACATTGCCCATTGACACATTTTTAGCCATCAGTGCCTTAACATCTGATAGTTTTATACAAATAATAAATCAAAGGAATGAAGCATGAGGGTAATACAAAAAGTTTAAAACTACCTCTGCTGCTGAAAACCATCCTAGTGTTTTTAACTGATACTATGTTCACCAAAGTCCTGACCAAGCTAGCAGGATGATTTATCTCATATCACAAATAAAAGTCACCAATTAGAAATCCTGGCCACCACCAGAAGTTAGAGTCTCCATCAGCAAAGCCTTCATACTGGTCATGTATAATTTGCTCTCAACTGTCAACAAGAATACCTTTCACTTGCATTCCTCAGCCTCTGAAGGGACACAAACCACAGCAAAGCTCCAAAACATAACCAAAATATTTCTGATGTGGGAGTGATGAAATACTGTGAAATTAATTCCTTCATTTTATGCAATTCTTTATATAAACTCAAGTTCACAATGTTCTATTTCTAAGTGAAAGAATTTTCAAGATTAGAAGTGATGGCGTGCAAGCAATTCAGGACTCAGATGAGTGATGTCCTTTGACTGAAGTACACCTCAATGGTCTGCCTCCGATGTGTTTGATCTTACTGCAGTGGGGACATATACTGAGAGATAAGTGTACGGGTAATCTGGTCCTAAACCAGTCAAGGATGAAATCCTAGCTGAAGTCTAAAGTAAAATTGCAACAACTTCAATGGGCCCTGAATTTTATATCAGGAGCCCATGAGATGTAAATACCTCAAGCAACCATAAAATGCTGTCATGTATTATTTCTTATAAACAGCTCCCTGGCACATCTCATGTTGTATTATTTAAATAGAATCTTAAAAACCTTGAAATCATGTGCCTTGCCCATCAATTACTATTACATTTATTATCTACTACAATGAAGTTACTTCATTATTAGAATTAGATGACTATGAGGAACTCTTGCTGTTGTTCCATTCACCCAGTGGAGCTTTTGAATTACATCATCTGAGAAATATCACCTAAAAGATAAGGCATACATAGGCTTGAGCATTTCTGTTTACAGCATCATTAAAATGTCACTATATTTTTCAAATGCTAGGGAATGCTCCAGTGGAAGAATACATGCAGAAATCTTTCCATTATGCAACTGCTCTTAGGAAGAAGATTTACTTTAAGATTTAAACTAGCAAGTGACATGAATTGAAAAAAAACTATAATAGCAATTTTTTGACAAAGTAATAGTTGATCATCGTTATATCACACTGTGAATGACTAGAAGCAAATCAGATTTATCTGCTGAATGCACAAAGCAATATGGTTACTGCAGATGACACTCTCATACAGCACCTGCTGCTGTAAAACGTATATTTGCACTGAGCTTTCTGCTAACTGTGCATATAATGAAAAAAAAAACCTGATTATTTACATGGATGATTCTATTCTTCCAACAGTTTACACAGATAGATTATAAATTGTGGAATTATTAAGCAGTAATGCATGATCTGGTTACTGACTTCCTCACACTGTATGATTTGGTTGCCTTGTCCTGTTGTAAGCTTAAGCAATATTTTGAAGTAAAAATGCTGTGTAAGAGTTAAGTTGTTCTTCCTTTCTCTTTGACTGGCTATATGCCCTTGGCACTGTTGACAACAAGTATAAAGTATATTCTGGCAGTTTTCTTCTTGCAGTTTTTGGCTTCTGAGTACAAAAGATTAATCATGAGAGATCCTAGTCTAGATTTAACCAAAAGCCACAAAAATATCCATTCCTATGCTTTTAAAAGGACATAAGAGTTTAGGAAACTAGTCAGCATATGCTGAAGAGATCACGTCCAGGATATCACATTTTGGAAAATGTCCTGTGTCCTAAACTCTGTACACTGAGATTCTTGAGGCTGGTCAAGAAAATGTTTTCTGTCTATCTTCTGAACACTGTACTGACCACAAGATGATTTGAGTTTTGGTCGTAATACTACAAAGATGCCTGGTTAAAGTAAAATAATACATTGACTTGAATCCAGTAGTTGGCATGATTTCTCAACCTTCACAGCAGTTTTAATAAAAATATTTACAATGTTAAAACCTATGTTCAAAAGATTTTTGCCTCATTTTAGTTTGAATTCAAATTTCCATGTATGAAATTTTTATTATTATATAGCACGGAAGTGTCCCTTTGGCTACCTTTTTCAGTGACTACGTGAAACCTTTCAGCATTAGTTCATTCACCCGCTTTAGTTTCACTTCTTCCTTTCTTTTCATTGCCACACCAGCATATTTAAAAAGGACAGGATTGTACAGTCACACTGTCACCGTGTGAATATGGTGGTAAGTCATGAAGCTGCTCTTCCAGTAAATTCACACCATCCTACATCCCTAGTCATTTGAATGCAAGAGAATAATGCTCCCTTTAGGAAATTAAGTACAAATTTGTGACCAAATAGAAGTAAGAAAGCAGCAAGTTAATGCTTCTACTCTATTAAACCTATATACCTTACTGAAAAAAAACTTGGTTTTATATCCAGCTATATCAAGTTTTAGATCCTGTGCCATACATACTGCAACGCAGGCACAAGTATGATGAATTAATGATGATAGTTTCAAAAAGCAACAATAAAGTTATAAGGCAACAGCACTAAAAAACGTCCCCTAAGAAAATAATATTCTTCTTACCTATTCATTAGCTCTTGAAAAGTTTCATTTGGCAAAGGAAATATAAATCCATTTATAACTGACTTCAAGTAATCCAAAGACACAAATCCACTCTGACTGACACCAATTGCTCTGAAGGCTTTTTCAATGTCCTCATAGGCTGAACACAGCTGTAATGAATACAATTTATAGTGTTTTGTTCAGAAAAATCAAGTTCATGAAGCTTTTAACACAATAATGCATTTTTTACAAGACCTTTTCAAATGTTCTTCTTTGTGAACTGATCAAATAGGTTATCCTGGCATGCTCTGACCGTCAGATGTTTAATTAATAACCTCACTACAAAACAGTATTCCCAATCACATACTCTCAAATGACAAGTCAGACAAGTTTCTCAAATAATAACTCTGCCTCAAAATTCAGAGCTAAAAATACTTGGTGGATCAGTCTGTTTGATAACACCCGTCTTAACTTTAAAACTATCCATGGTATAACCTAGTATCAAAGGTCCCTTTATTAAAATGGGTCATTAGCAGAATGAATACTGGAAAATTTGAGAAGACACAGAACAGTTAACATAGCTGTTGTATAAACATACCACACATTTCTTTGGTTATTTTTTTAATTCATGAGATGTTGCAAAGGAGCTATGTGGATGCGTTTTGCTTATGGGACTTGTAAAATGCCTGAAAGTTGACTTACTGCAGATTTTGATAAAGCTCATGAAACAATAGGAAGACTGGTTTGTTTTTCTGCAATTGTAGCTCATACTGGGTTGTTGAATACTCCAAGCATCCCTAAGGCTTTTCTCCCCCCCGCCATTTTTTGACAAGTATCCCATCTGCTTCTAAGCTGATTATTGTTCATTCAAAACTGCCGAAATCACAGTGTAAAGATTATGTATAGAGAGACTTTAGAAAGCCCAAAATAAACATCAAGGACTGGGAGGGCTTGTAAGTTGAGATGTACTGTGCTTCCAATCCAGGCCTTGACCTCCATATCAAAGATATACAGGATGAAAAAGGGTCAAGATGTTGAATGTCCCTGTAGCCTTGTTTGTCCCTCCTCTCCTGTCTTTTCAAGGCTGAGAAAGCACAATTACAGATCTGTGTAACTGAGTTTGTAGCAGAATATACAGTCTTAATTCTCTTTTCTTAGAGAGTCAGGATTTTCATGACATGAAGGCACAAGGGTGAGTGTTGGAAAATTTTCTTTCTTTTCAGCTTCCCATAAAGCAGCTGGAACACAGTTATTTTCCACCATCACATTCCCTAACCCTCTTCAGTTAAGATCACATCTAAGGACACGTGGAGAGGTCATTTGCCACATCTAATCCAGCTCCACTCTCTATTCTAAGCCTGCCACCACATATAAAGAAATGTGTTTCTGCAGTAGCACCTGTCCAGTAATAATTTATTTCATGCAGGTCAGAAAATAATTGTCAGACAATGATAACTAGTCATTACTCAGTGTAAGTCATTACTTACTTTCATCTGACAGAGTGATCTAGCAATTCACATTATGAAACACCTTAGCCATCAAGCTTCGATGCTCTCTCATTTTGTTTTAGCCGAAGGAATCTGGAGTTCTAATACATACATTTTTAATGCTGTGAATCTAATAAGCAAGACTGGAACACATAAAATAAAATAGAGCTGCTACTTCTGCTAACCACTTTTAAAACTCTCCCCTACCTTCCCTCAAAACTCTCTCGCTGCTGTCCAGACTGTGCTCTGTCACAGCATGCTCAGCTGGTGAAGACTGTTGGAAAACTTTTGCTGGTGAAGACTGGAGAAAAAGTTTTTTCTGCTTCTGTTCCCTCTCCTTTATTAGCGCTGTTAACCAAAAAAGAAAAAACAACCTGATTTAGCAAGGTCTGCAACTTTGTCAGCTTTAAAGAAATAAAGCCATCTAAAACTCCTAAAGCCTGTTTTTGTTAACTGGATAATTCTTTACGTACAAACAGTGTAAATCAAACATGAACTACAACTATCTTGTATTTTCTTGTATTTTGGACTTCATCAGTAGTTCAAAATTATGCTAACTAATCTGTGCATTTGTTATATTTATTTTAAAACATAACACTTAACCTACAATCTTAACAGGTACCTTTTTATTACATTTAATATCTTTAAATAATATCATAACTTTCTTACATTTAATATCAGAAGGTACTACTAGAAACTAGCTCACTCTCTTTGTCATTATGTGTCCAGAATGGTCCTCTACCAAATATATATTTTCAGGGAATGGAAGACAATGTCCTTATAGGCCTTTGATAAGAAACATGCCTATTGACCTGAGAAGCCTCTGGTCTATTCCATTTCCTTCACATACTCCTGGCTCACTGTCCCATTTTAGCTCCCACAATCCTTGGAAGAGCTTGGAAGTCAAACAGCCCTCCTCAATGATTCCCCAACAAAAAAAAAAAACCCTCAAAACCAACAAACCAATAGTAAAACCAAACCAGTTCTGGAATATTTATTTCAGCTGGCCCGAGCAGCTCATTTTATGATGGTGGTTTGTTGTATACTGCTCTACCTAGTGTGTTGTTGGCATGTGTACTCTTTGAGATAACAGTTCTGCTGCAGATGTGTTATATTTGATTCGGAGCACAGCAGCAACCACTGTGACAGACACAACACAGGCATTTTGAGAACCTTATGCACAAAGAGTATGTGCACCAAATTCTTTCAAAGGTTATTCCAGTGGGGCTACATGGGAAACAAAATGTTGTTCTTTATGGAAAAGGATACCAAAGTGTGACTACACTGGGCTTAGGGCATGCTCGCCCCTGTTCCCTATCCCCACTCAGTGGCCTGCTGAACACAGACTTTCCTTCCTGTTTAAATAAAGCCATCATTTTTTTATTACTTAACATTTTGAAAATAATTTGTGTAAATGCTCAATTCCATTTAGAACTGCCCTCTTTCATTTTAGTTTTGGTTGGGTACTAATATTCATTAAACAAACATCCCTCAGAAACGACCCAGAGAGGTTATCACTAATTTATCTGGATGATTTTATAATCTATTTTTAGACCAATCTTTAGTGGGTGAAAAATAAAGTGGGTCAGTGAAAGAGATCCAACTGGGAATCAGAGGGCAAGAAGTGAATTCAAGGCACGTGAGCATGGGAGGACTGCAGGAACACCCCATAAGCAAGGTCTGAATATGTGAGGCATCCTATGGTGGAATGAGTAGGGAGGTTGTGTCCCAGGCCCCATTAATTATATGGGTTAACTAAGAGGGCTAATCATGCACAATGCTAGATACAACATGTATCTAGCAGGGAAAGAGGAGGAACCTTAATTCATAAGATTATTTCTCCACAATTTCATTGTTTTGTCACTGTCTTAGAGTGTAAATAAACAACCTGGGAAGTTCAGTATGATCAAATACATGGTGAAAACTGAGTTTTCTGAATGCTACAAGATTCCAAATTGCAGCAACAAATTCTTTATGAAGGTTTATGAGCCTGCAATGGTGATTTTATTTTTGGACCATATAATATGTCACCTTTTGATTTCAAATGCAGTTTTCACACACACTTGGTAGAATTTCCCAGGCCAAAGGAAACTGTCTTTCTTTTCCTCTCTGCCCCAGTTGTATCTGCTGAAAATCAGTGTTTATCACTGTCCTAAAAAATTGCAAACTAGATCCATCAAGTTCAACAGATATACTTTGACTGATATAATTGGAAAGAGGAAAAGTAACAAGTTTCCACTCCTTTTCTGGGCACTTACCTGAAACTTCATTTTCTGCACTTTTTTAAACTGTCTGCACTTATGCCAAAATTCTTCAGAAATTCTTTATAATCAATGACATTAGAGTTTCTAACACAGTAACGGTTCCACAGCCTATAGAAAGAGAGACTTTTTTTAGACAGTATAGCTACTCTAGATTATACTTGTAGTGAACTGAAGAAATAGGAAATTTATCAAATCTCTAGACACAAAATATGTAAAAGATTGTGAAAAATAAAACAGCAGTGAATTACTTTTTTCCACCTTCCCACTACTTTTTTCTCTGGTCTCTTTCCTCTGCCCAAGATTGCCTATAGTATGCGAGTTGTCTGCATAATATCATTTAAATCCTAAATACAAGTGCCATTTTCTTGCCCATCTACATGAACATGAATTTTAATATATCTGCAGAAGGACATTTCTCTTCTAATAATATAAGAATATTATGATAGTCTTAAACAAATTCCAGTGTAACTTATGATAAGTCACACCTAAACTCTGTAGCAAGTTGTCTGGATTTTATAACAAGCTGGAAAATTTGCAGCAGCTTCTTCTGGATTAAATGGGAACCTCACTTTGCAATTAGAACTCATTTCCACATGGTATTAAATTCTACAGCTTTGAAATAAATCTTTGATTGCAAGCATTCATTTTTCAGATACCTCCCCTGATTGGCAGCAAAGTTGCTAATACTGTATACACTTATCACCTTCAGATTGTATCCAAATTCTTGGAAAAAAATAAGCAGTTTTCACCTTTCAGAAAAAGTTTGTTAGAGAACCCAGGATGACTTTATCACAAGTTACTGTGGGATTTATCTCCAATCCCCTTCAAAAAACACTGCTGTGACTCAAGCTGATGTTTTATCTTCCTATTCATGACACTTAGAAAGATGTAGTTTTTTAAGATTAAAATTAAAATTCTGAGGATCCAAGAAGTTTAAAGCTAAAATGGTACCATTGGAAAACCTTGTGTATCACAGACAACTAAATTTCTCTCAATTTCCTTCACATTTAGCCCTATATGTATTCTCTAAATACAATAAAACTTGTTTCTGATTAAAATGTGTCTGACAAAAATGCATCTAGTTAGTCCTGATGAATTTGTTCCAATGACTAATAGCGGAAGAATTGATTGCCTTATTTTTTCATTTGAATTTGTCTGTCTAGTGAAGATACTACACCATATGATACAGTCACCTCTTAGCCTCCCCTTTCAGGGGCTAAACAGATTGTCTACTAACATTGAGCTCTAAAGCATCCACACCATCCTTTGAATCATTGATTGTGGGTTTTTTTGTTTTTTTTTTTTTTTTGCACAATTTTCCAACATCCTGGGAATGAGAGCACCTTATGTGAAGCTGAGTTCTGGCTTTGATTTTGATAATATATGAAAGTAAAAGTCTTATTGCTGCTCAATACTGTTTCCAGACATATTTGGGATATTAACCCCTTCAGAGAGCCTCATAGTAGAAACTAAGATCTTATGAGAAAAAAAAAGACAAACACCACCCTTTTATAACCCACTACTTGCATTAACATGGGGGGCGAGGAGGGGAAATTCCACTTGTATTTATGGGACCATTTAAGTGATAAAGAGAAAAGAACATGGTTAGCCATTTAGCAAATTCCATCTAGGACAAGAAAAGAGACTTGCAGTGTAACATACCCCGTTTTCCTCTCTATTCTTTGGGCTGTGTGGCAAAGCGTGAAGGCATGATTAGCTGCTAAGATCATCATCATCCTCCCTTCACTTTTGTGAGGTACTGAAAGACAGGAATTCCCAACCACATTATTAAATTTACTTAACAAACTTGGGAAGTCTTTGACTTGTCTCTTGCCTCAGTTTCCCAAAAGTAATAATTGAATTGTAATCCTGCCCAATCCATGAGGCTATCCTGGTTATCACAACGAACCACACACCTGGCTCTGATGCATGGAAGACAGGGGTATATGCATAATTAATGGGGGACCGCTTTTCTTCCCCAACAATTCCTTCAAGTCCTATTCCCCCTCGAGCCTTTTCTTTGTGTCTTACTAGAGGGTGAGGATTATCTGTGAATTTATTTTCGAGGAAATTTTAAACGGATTAAAATTATGTTAGCTGTGAGTTGTACATATGGAGATACAGAATGACTGTACAGACAGGACTGTGACATATATGGATGCAATAGAAACATATATAATAAAATGGATAGATTCAGATCCACATTGAACAAACTATCCATGCATACATTCAAAATCAAAGGAATGCTTCAAAAACATTTGTGTGATTGCATTATTTGGGGACTGACAGTTCTATTTTATGAAAATGCCATTAGAAAAATCAGGTGAATAGTAAATCTCAGCATTGGGATTGATACTTTGGCACACTTTAGGAATGTCTGAAATTCTCCCTTGTTTATAGCTCAGTTTTTGATCTACCAAACCCCTCAAATCTAAAACAAAAACCAGATACATATACAAATTACCGTGGCCTTTACTACAGAACAGGAACACTCTTCAGTCATTATCCTACATTAGTGACAGTTTTCAGCAATGCATTGGGTACTCTGTTTTCTGTCATATGAAAACAGTTACGTTCCTTCCTCTGGGAACTTCCTACTGCTACTCTCAGGCAATTTCTGCTGTTTTGAACAAAATGGCTTATCATGGATCTGCACATATCTAAGCTGGAAAGTCAATCTCAATTAATAAACAAATAGAAATACAGAACTAATTACTGATTCAGAGTCGCACTTTTGCCCTCTGTTCTTTATACTCCAGCTTCTTACACAGGTTCCCCATGAACAGGCAAGGATCACCATCGTGCTTAGCACACCATTAACCACATCCTTACAGCAGGGGCAGGACACAATCTGGACATGTCACAGCTGCAGGTTGAGTTGGTCTTTGCAGCAGCCATTAAAATTGGGCCAGAGCCTCTTTTCATGATAAATAGGAGACTTGCTATTACCCTCATCTGGGCATATGAAGAGAACACAAATTATGTAGCATCATTCTTGATTGATCTATGTTAATATGCCTTAAAAAATAAATTATTGGCCCTAATCATCCCAATGATTAGTTTTCTTTCATAAATTTATTGACCAAGGAATGTATTCCCAAAGACTAGCTTTAAACGCTAACACCAGTCTCTTCCATACTCCTCTACAGAGGGAAAGAAGGAAACAAGTACTACTGCAGGGTGATTCTGAAATCCTACATTATGGTTCTCATCTGCTTGCTCTCTGGATATACTAATATCTTTTCACTTACTAGAAAGGGCAAGAAGTCTCGAGTATTTTAACTCAGCCTTTGAGTTGCCTTGCCCTTCCTGTCATTAAATGATTTCCCTATTTATTTCTATGATTTCCTTATTTACTTCCTTATTTATATAACCTAAACCAATTCATAGGTTACCATTTGAAAGAAATATTCCATTACCCGCTTGTATTCTATGCCTGCTTAAATTTAATCATTATCAAGATAGAGTGACTGGTATGAAACCAGTTGAAAACAATGAAAATATGTTCATTACATTCAAGGGGCACTGGACCAGACCCTCTCTAAAGCTCTGTTTTTGCAAACACACCATCTTTCAGAGCACACAGACCCCAACTACCTTAACTTTAGCACTACTTTTGACAATCTATCAACAATGATAGGTTGAAGCATTCGGCCCTGTGCAGCCTTGAATTGGTGCCATGAATATAGTTGGACTACCCAGATCCACAATGGGAGATCTGTGCACAAGTTTTGCTTAAAAGCTAGAAGGCTAGCACCTATGTCAGTGCTGATAAGACTATTATGCAAACAAGCTTGTAAGATCTTATGGATCTTGCAACAAAGATGGAGAGAGACTTTTTACTAGGGCCTGCAATGACAGGACAAAGGGTAAGTCTTTAAACTGAAAGAAGGTATATTCAGACTAGATATAAGGAAGACATTTTTTACAACGAGGGTGGTAACACACTGGAACAAGTTGCCCAGAGAGGTGGTAGGTGCCCCATCCCTGGAAACATTCAAGGTCAGGTTGAACAAGGCTCTGAACCACCTTATCTAGTTGAAGATGGCCCAGCTTATTGCAGGGAGGGTGGACTAAATGACCTTTAAAGGTCCCGTCCAAGCCCAACCATTGTATGATTCTAAGTACAAGAAAGCTAAGTGTTGTTCCACACATTTTAAAGTCTAGATTTACTTTTAATTTCAGTATATATTCCTTAAGCAACACTTCATCTGAAATTATTTTTTTAGTTAGTAATTTTCAAAAAATTGAAGCTGACAATGCACATTTAATAAGCACAGAAATGACTTCTGGTTTCCTAAGTACCAAAATATGCTAATTATAAGTACAACTATTCATTATTTTCCTACTTTCTATTTTTACACACATACTCCTAATTGTTAAAACTGAAAAACAAACAAATGTACCCATTATACTTTTTATGAATCCAGCCCATTGTTCAAGGAAAAGAAATCATTCTTTACACAAAGATTTGCTCTGAAATTGCTGCCAAAGAAAATAACCTTGAGTTATTTGCTGCATAACTGCCACATGAGTACATTAAAGGTGCCTAGGGAAAGCTTCATCTTGAGCATGTGACTTTTAAGAAAAAGCTTTTAAGTTCAATATTTAAAAATTGCTGCCATATCCCTTTTCTTTCTTTGATTTTTAAATTAAATCCAATTATCTCATATAGGAAGAAGTCAGATATTTTTTGTTTCTGTGTTTTCAGTCATTTATCTAATAATGAAGGTTTGTATTGCCAGCTGCAACAAATTCAGGACATCATTGGGATGTTAAGGAAACAGATATAGATATATAAATATATACATATTTCATGGGTAGGTTTTCCCACAAACCTAAAGAATGTAGCCATTATATGAAACATGAACAATTTTTATGACCATTAGGACTAGATGATCAAGACTGCACAACTGTGAAAGCATAAAAGCTGAAGTCCTGGGATCAGGTCTTAAGAAGAGTTATATTTTTCACATAATATAGTAAATCTTTAGATGGAAGATCCATCCAAAAAGGGTTTACTTCTTCCTAGCAGAGACTGGTTTTCAGAAATGTTAGACTTCTGGGTTTTTTTCAGAAAGAATTTAATATCCTTTTGGTGAGGTAATACAATTTCTCTGTCTCTCTGGAGTTGGGTCGACCTATCTGAAAGAAATTCTATGAGTGCAAATAGGGCTCTCTGGCAGAGTTTGTGGATCCAAAACATATCTCTGAAAATGAATATTTTCTCATGACTACATAGTAAGTGTCCTCAGCCCAAAAGATATGTATGGGCAGTACCTTATGTCAGGATCTTGACAGAAAAAGCCCTCTTAATAATTACAGGACTGGTCCAAAGTCCATTAAACTTAATTGAGAGACTTGACACTGTGTCCCGGAACAACCATAACAGGATTACGGGGAAAAATATTTGTTAATCAATCCAAGGCAAATATTCACCAGGCTCTGTCTTGAATCAGAAACAGCTGCAGAATCCAAAACCAGAAATCAATTCAGGAGACCAAATTGCAAAGAGACTGCGGGAAGAAAAGTGGCGGCGGAACTAGGTCCAAAGAATAATATTGTTTTGGGTGGTTTTTTCTAGATCAATGCAGAAAGAAGCATTTTAAATGGATTGTATTATACTTTAATTCAAAACTAGGAACCTGAAGGACAGAAAGAGTTCAGGCCCTATCAAATAAGATGCATTTTCTATAAAAGTCACTGCCACAGGTCCTTGCTATGGAAGATATATTGTCCAGAGATATGTGATAGACATGCATATTAAAGAAACATGGCTTAGCAGCTAGCTGAGCATCCAGTGCCCTAGAAAGTCCCTGGACCCACATCTTTGAAGCAGAGATTCTTTAGTTATACAGAAACCTCACTGGTAACCTCAAAAATAGAAGAAAATTTCCTTCTGATGAAACCAACATTTTACGCTACTGGATTTGGAATACAGCACTCCAATCTTTTGCCCAAGAAGGTGAGCCGAGTGGGAAGAAAGGGAGATAGATATGTCTAAACAGTCTAAAAAGACTGTTTTACTTTGCCTGACTGCTTACCTGCCCTAAAAAAAATGCTAAAAAAACCTCCACCTTAGAAGCCTAGGTATTATTCATTTTTGTCAAGGAATTTCATGGTTGGTGACTTGGAGAACCTAAATATTCTGTGGAGACCAGTCTTGGTCATTTCTTTTTTTCTGTTTGCTTTGGATTTTTCCACTTTCTCCGTCATTATTGCTACTGTCAGCAGTGCAAATTTTTTGGGTGGTCAAGTGACTCAATAATGTTCCCAACATGCAAAAAAAAAAAAAAAAAAAAGGATTGTGATTGCCCTCTTCAGGAGACACTGATAAACTTGAAAGAGCAGAGGACATTTAGATTCAAATTTCTTGGGCTACCCATGGCTTCCCAACCAACTATGTATGGTAAAGATAAAATAAATCCAGTCAGTATGACCTAAGTCACTCAGTTGGACAGTGTTGTTTTAGGGCATGATGATTATAGGACATATAGCTTTTGTTCATTAATAAATGTGCAGACAGAGGAGCAGAGTACACTCACCTGTTTTACATTCTTGAAATTTAACTATGTCAGTGCCAAATTACCAGTACAGAAGTTAATTTGACCCATTATTTTAACCACTCTTTCAAAAGAAAAACATTTTATTCCTTTGACTAGGGGATTAATATCCTCAAATATTCTCAAATTTAATAGGCTTCTACAAAAGTAATTTGTGTGATATTCCATCAATATGAAAATAAAATAAATGTTACATTTTATCTCTTTATTATTTCTGATATTCCTTTGTTTCATACAGAGGTTACTTGGTGACATTATTTTTATTTGTTAAGCTTCAGAAATTTTTTTCATGAAAGTTCATCATTTTGGAGCTTTAAACACCCAAAATGAAAATTTGTGTTCTTTTTTATTGTTCAGCACTTATGAGATGTAGTAACATTTTTATAGATTTATTACCTTTCAGATTGCAATGCCAAACACAAGGTTTATTGTCAAATAAAGGATCATTTTGGTTTTTTGATTGCCTGCTTTAGAAGAGTATTGCTTCTGTTCTATAATTGCCTGTACCAAATTATTTAATTGGTTTTGTTGATATCTAAGTCTGGAAAGTATCCCAACCAGAAAAAATACACAAAGTGAAATAGTGCAGCTAGGCAATATGAACTTACAAAAATAATTTTGGAAGTTGCTCGCAATGAAAAAAATATCTAAATGAAAAATCCAAACAAAAATCCTCAGGCAATAAAGTACTATCCTAATTTGCTTCATTTTTTTTAGGTCCCTATCCAGCAAATAGTATCTCCAGTGGTATTTCCTGATGATTTTCATAGACTCCAAAATCCACAGAAAGAAATTCAAAATCAGAAGACACGAAACATTCTTTTGAAACAGAGCATATAGAATCATAGAAAAATTTGGGCTGGAAGGGACCTTTAAAGAGCAATGGCTCTCGGCTTTCTCCACTCACTGATCTCAGCAGGAGTGGGGAGCCACCTTCTCATTCAGAAGCCAACAATTTTAAATCCGCTGTGAAAGGAAAGGGCTCCTGGATCTTATAGCTATGTCCTGCACACACTTTTTGTCCTCTTGATATATTGGTTCTGCTCAATCATATTTCAGAAAGATCTTATGATGTATATTCTATGCCAGCCAAGAACCAAAGGGGTTAAGCAACAGGCTGTCCTAGCAGCTCTTATAAGCAGAGTATGGAAATCCTTTCCTCTTTTCACCACTTCTGCCTCTGGGGTTCTCACTATCTCTTCCGTTCAGCTTTCAGAATGGAATAAGCACCAGCATCTCCATGCAGACTCCTGAATTCTGTCCTGGCCACAAACGACCATCCCGAAAGTCAATCAGAGACTGCAGGCAAGGGTAGTTCCACATTGTCCCTCTAGTACCTTAACCCCCATCCTGAAAATCAAGTTGATTGTGATAATTCTGATGCAGAACACATCCCTCTGGAATGAATTAACAACATATTTATCTTTGCATGCTCTTGCATCCATTTAGTCAGAGAAAGGCTGAAGGCTGCAACTTGCATAGAGAAGATAAACTGGCAAATTAGCCTGCTGTAAGCAGCCCCCAGCCACTGTCATTCAGAAGATCACAAAGGCCCCATCAGTTATTATTATTATTATTACTCTCACAGAAAAATCATGGCTGTTTCTTTACTTACTTTTCAAATCCTGACTCCTTCGTCCTGAAGCAGGTGGTCTCAAGAATTTGTTTTAGTGTGTGCCTCTGTATCCATCCTGCACAGAAGTAGTCAAAAAGTCTGCAAAATCTGATAAAGTTTTTCACAGTCTTTGTGATCTACAGATTAGAGATGATTTCAATGAACAAGAAAACAATACTGACTCAACTGACACAAATGCAAGCACTGGAAAACTTTGCTACCATATAATACAAAATGCCATTTTATGATGATTTTGAAAATCTTCCATGGCACAGTAGAAAATGTTATAAAAACACTCCATGAGAAATCAATATTTTGCATTTACTCAATGTCCAGGTTAATTTCTTCATTAAATGACACTGGTAAACTTCAAAACTCTTTTAGGCAAAGCAATAGATTTCAGGCACAATTAATGTATTTTAAACAGGAGGCAGAGGATGATCTTTCTTCTATGACTGAAAACTAGAGATTTGCTGAAAACTAGATATCAAAGATCAAGACACATATTCAGTCCATAAGCATTAGTGAACTCCAGAATATCAGTGAATTACTTGTTCTATGTATACCAAAGCATTCTTTTTTTCACTTCATGTCAGAAATTACCAAAGTCAAGAAGATTTAGGGGTTGACAGAAAATATATACATGCATCAAACTGACAAATACATTAACATTCTCACAATTGCAACCGTCTCCTCCAAGTTTTTTAAAAATCTCATCAACCTGGACCTTGAAGTAAGCTTACAAACTGAAAACTGACAATAAAAGTAACATTGAAGTCTTCCATGCTTAGTCTGTTCTGTGTTGAATTGTTCAGCTTACAAGAGTAAAACCTTGTTTAAAAATATCATTCTTTTTAACTGCTATTTCTGCAAATGCAACTGGGGAATTGAGTCAGGCTGTGTTCTTTCTGGCTCACATTAATAGCAGCAATAAGGAATCTGCCACTGCTCCTTATTCACTCATTCGAATGCAGCTGCCTGAGACAAAATTAAATCCAGCTTGGTTGTGTATGCCCTGTGGTGCTACCACCTTCTTGGGTGTTTATGCCCTTCTTACCAGGAGGAAGGAGAAGGAAAGTCCTTGGAGGGAATCATGATCAGAGTGAAGTCAGTACTTCAATGGAGCCAAGATTTCTTACCTTGTTTGTTTTCACCAAGAGTCAAGATCACAAGTCCAGTACTCCCACTGCAGAGCGTTTACACAGAGTGAATAGAATCGTTTGGGTTGGAAGGGACCTTAAAGATCATTGAGTTCCA
>BJBW01005675.1:5952-52327 GCA_004320125.1 Scolopax mira
TATTTCCTAATATCTAACCTGAACCTCCCCTGGTGCAGCTTGACGCCATTACCCCTTGCCCTGTCACCTGTGACCCGGAACTCTTGATCAGGGAGGGGAGCCATAGGAGGAGGGGTAATGGCTTCAAAGTGAAAGAGGGGAGAATTGGACTAGATATAAGGAAGAATTTTTTTTATAATGAGGGTGATGAGACCTTCATTTTGAGCAACCATAAGTGAGATTACTCAGAGACATGATCAATGACCAATTCCCTCTCTGAGCAACCTGCTCTAGTTGAAGATGTCTCTGTCTGTGGCAGGGGGTTGGACTAGATGGCCTTGAAGGGTCCCTTCTCACTCAAACCCTTCTGTGATTCTGTGTTGTCAAGAATATCCTGGTGGAGGAATAAGATTTTGAGAAAAGACGAAAATAAGGCCATATGACCTACGTGAATTAGTCAGCACAGAAGGTACTCTCTGTGTGTGCTTTAAAAACACAGGAAGAGAAGACAGCACAATCGGTTCCGGTAAATGGGAATCACAGAGCGAGATGGCTGCCCCTCAGGGATTCCCTTCCTGAGCTCTGTTAACGCACGAACCAGGAGCCTCACAGTGCCAGGGAACAGCACGGGGAACCATCACCCCCTCTCGCATGCACAGCCTCGGCTTCAGGTGGCTGGCGTTATGCATATTCCTGACAAGTCTCCATTAATTCCCATATGAGGCCCCCATTTTAATTAAATTTGTGAGCCATGTTAGACTGGTAGTCACTGGGTTCAAACAGCAATCACTGACTCTGCTATTTGTCATGCAGAAAAGACTCTGCCAGGGAGGAAAGACATTACGAGTGCTCTTTGAATTTGAAATGAAGAGAAGAAGCTGGTGGAGACACAGGCTCACAGGTGAGCAGCTTTTCAGGGAACACTTTGATTCAGTGGCTGTTTTCATGCTGCATCCGACAGCTGGGTTACATCCTTCCCCACATCTCCGTCTTCCCCACGACCTCCAGGTTATAGCAGAGGTTACAGCTATTGATGGGAAGTGCCTGGGTGAACACATGGATGCCACCTGCATTGTCCCTGCTGTTCTCCAGTCACCATTACGCCTCAATAATATTCTAGCACATACTAACTCTATCAGCAATAGCATTGCAACTTTACCTCATCAGCAACTCCAGCTCAGTGACTGACTTTCAGTATCAGAATCACTCATGAAAATACTACGATGTTTCCAAAGACCAAAGCTACAGAGAAACTCCACTCCTTACACCCGTAATTTTCTGCCCAACACAATCTGCTGTTATCTCTTCCTTGTCCTCCTCCAGACTCACCCAGACTCGGCTTCCTCCAACATAATTAGTAATATGCTCTCCTGAAGCCCATGGAAAGTCCATTTGCTTGAAAATTAGTAGTTCTGTCAAAGAAATCTGTCAGGTGCAGGATATATCTTTTCTAAAATTTTGCTGCATTTTCTTACAGCCACCTTTGTTTCTTAATTCTTCCTTCAATAATATTTTATTGGCTTGCAGGCTGCTGAAAACAGATTAACAAATTGACAGCTGTATACTTGTTTCTAAAGGCAATACAAGAATTTTACAACTGTACAATCTAAATTGATTCTGGCCCAAACCTAAGAAATCTGCCTTGAAATGGGGGGGAGCTACCTCACCTCATCCCCTCCAAACCATCACTGTGGTGTTGCTCCAGGAGCCACATGCGACAGACTGGGAGTTATGTTTCAAAGTCACCACAAAAGCAGAATGGTTGTGAAGTGATGGAGGCACGTGCAGCCTGCTCAGGGCAACACTTTGATGTTTGAAGGATGCATCAGCTTCCAAGGCATCCCTGGGCTCTGAGAAAAAGAGACATTGTTCTTCCAGTTGTCTTGCAAGCAGCTGTAGTGACCAGTGTAGTGGTAGAGTCCCCATCCCTGAAGGTGTCTAAAAGCTGGGCAGACATGATGCTGAGGGACATGGGTCAGTGGTGGGTTTGTCAGTGTTGGGTTGATGGTTGAACTCCATGATTTGAAAGATCCCTTCCAACTGAGAGAATTCTGTGATTCCATGAGTCTATGCCAACATCCCCCCGCGCCTGAGGGGTGGGGAGGAGGAAACCCACTGTGGCTGCCCCTGTGTCAGGGCTGGGAACCCCAGCAGTGAACCCATGGCTCCTTCCCTCCTGGTGCTCCATGAAATCCCTGCTGCCTTTGCTCAGGAACAGACCCAAGTCAGCACTTTCTCCACCGTGCTGCACAGTAATTTTCCTGATCCTGCCTATATTTAACTTTTCCCCCTGGACTAAAACGGTGTCACAAAAAAAATTCCTGTCAGCTGGAAAAAAGGAACAATGCCTGGCTCAGAGCCTATGCTCAGCAGTGAGGAGTCTGCAATTACAGTACACACACACAAAAAAAAAAAAAGAAAAAGAAGAGAAAAAAAGCCCCAAAACACCAGGAACAAAAAACAAAGAAAAATCTTGTTCCAATTTCTCTGAGATTCTTCCTTGCAGTTATTTTTCTTACAAGGATAAGCAATATAACAGGGAAAACAACCTCAAAATAGAGAACAATAAAAAAAGAAAATAAAAATCCTGAAGTCTATTTTGCCTGCCAGAATATCTTCTGTTACAATATGATTGCAGAGAGGCAGCAGCACCCACCCTGCATAAAAGCGCTGTGAAGGAGACTGACTCAAATTTGGAATTGGGTCTTCGAATTGCACATCACTCTCTGCTCCCTTCTGATGGGCTGGTTGCATAAAAGATCCCAGTGCTGGGACCAAGCTCTGGAAATCACTGGTGTCACCACTGTCCTATGCCAGGCAGGCTCCAAGCTCCCCAAGGCAGGTTCAGGGTGCCTGGGAAGCACCGCTGCCTGCCCGGTGGCATCGCATCACAGTCTGGCTGGGAGTAATGCCAATGAATTTCACCCATCTCCTACGCAGGAACATCTGTGAGCAAGGGCTACTGCTGCTGGGGAAAGCATGAGGACAGTCACAGAATCATAGAACCATAGAATGTCCAGGTTGGAAGGGACCTTTCGAGTCCAACCGTCAACCAAACACTGCCAAACCCACCATGACCCATGTCCCTCAGCACCACGTCTGCTCGGCTTTTAATCCCTCCAGGGATGGGGACTCCACCCCTGCCCTGGGCAGCCTCTGCCAAGGCTTGACAACCCCTTAGGTGATGAATTTTTCCTACCAGCAGCCCAGCCCAGCACTCACTGCTGAACGCACGGCAGGGGCAGGGTGCTGATGCACTGGAGTCTGCATTTCATTTCTCCCACTTTTGGTCCATCTCAACTGCTTCTCTGGGATTTGGCAGCAGGCATCCCGGGAAAGGCAGTGTGCCGTATCCTCTGCTTGTTATTGCCACCAGGAAATAATCGCTCTCGCTAGACCAGCCATGGGCTAATATTGCAGCCAGGGGAGCTGCAGGAAATGTGTTTCCATCAGATAGAAATGCATAAGTAGAAAACAGGCCACAATTTTCACATGACTCAGGGCAATAGCAGTGCACTTACAGAATCACAGGGAATAGTGTGGGAGGGACCTTGAACATAACCTCGTCTGTCTCCTGATTCCAGAGCACTATCAGCTGCACCTAAAGTGTTCCCATGGATTTGTTTCTGCTTCCACTAGACATCTCTGAAGAAGGTCATACATCTAGACAAAAATTCTGCAAAACCCCAGGGCAGATGGTTAATCCCTGAAAACGGAGAGCTACCATGTCCTGAACATCATCCTTTTGGCTCCCCTCAGGGAGCACACCACGCCAGTGTCTCCTGTGAAATCCCTCTTCTCCCACCACTTTCCTAAGTGGCTTCCAGATCCAGTCCCTGCCACTGGGCTCTGTCCTGATGGCACCCCGTGAGCAACCCAGGTAGAGACACCAGCCAGGCTGACACCAGCCCCACCACCTAGCTGCAGGTTCTCCTTGGCAGCCTGGCTCACACATATTCCTGCCCCAACCACCCCTGCACCCCGGCCTCTTAGTGAGGAGATCCCTTTCCCCAGGTTTTTGCAGGAAAAGCAAGCCCATGTACTGACCTGGAGGACTAGGGCACGCAGTCACTAGGACATGCAGGACCTAACTCATTTCTCTGTTGCAGGCAGCAGCTCATTCCCCACACTCACCAGGGACTTTGGTCTGAGCTCACCACATCCTCACCCTTTTCTTCCATTTCGAGTTTCTCATCCACCTCTCTCTTTCAGGTGTTTTAGATCAAACCCTTACACCGAGCCATGAAACTCCCCGGTCAATGCCACCCAGGTGCTTAGTCTCTGACTCTCCTCTCTTAAAATCAGGTGGAATCGATTATTTATGTTTTGTAAACTGAGATATAGATCTCATGGAAGGTTCGGGTTAGTAGGGAGGGCGTTTAGTGAGAGCGAAGGAGGAGGCCGGGAGCCATGGGGGAACGTGGGGCCGGGCTCTGCAGAGAATTCCGCTTGATCTGTTTTAGCTGCAAAACCTTCAAGTCAGATTTAAAAAAAAAAAAAAATTAAAAAAAGAAAAAAAAAGAAAAGGGAAACCAAACAAAATCAAGTAAGTTGATTCCCAGCTGGCTTGAACATACAAGCGCAGCAGCTCGTCAGGAATATATTAATCCCAGCTGAAGGACCGGAGACTTGAAGCCTGACCCAGGTCCAAGCAGAGGGTCGTGGCCAGATGAACTCCTGACATTTCCACCTCCTGTAAAACCAAGTCAATGACAATGAGGCCAGAGTGTGCAGAAGAGAAAGGAAAGGATTTTAAGGATGTGTTTTTATTTAGCAGGGCATTGCACTAGTTAGAGTAGAGCTTCTGCAGCAGAACGAGCATGTGTTTTAATTACAAAAAATGATATAAATAATTAAGACACAAATGCTTTTAGGTACCACTAAACTGAGGATCCAGAGCAAACCAGCAGCAGAAGAGATGGCAAAACAAACTCCAGTTATTCCGTCCCCAGCTCTGCTCAGTGATCACAACACAACTGGGCAGATCTGAGCTCTTGGCCGTCCCAGGGTGGAAGCGCCCTGGGTTCTGCCATGCTGAGAGATGGGTCCCTTTGGCCTCACAGCCTTTGAGGCTGGGAAGGCACCATGGGTGCTTCCACCACATCATCTAGCTGTGGAGTGCTCCTTCTGTGCCCCTCAGCACTGCTGGATCCCTTTCTCCATGTTCCTTCAGCAATGGCACTGAGAAGTCTTCATCTGCCAAGCCCTTTGGTCTTTTCCTCCACTCAACCTCCCTGTCTTCTGGGCTTTAGCAGGAGAACCTCTCCTGCCTTGGATCTTGGGGGGTCAGCTTCTTTTTATATGTCCACAGCTTTTCTGCATAAAGCTGTTAGTATCCCCACCATAACTGGCATTTCAGTTCTGCTATTAATTATAAACACTAGCTTGAATCACACTCGTTAGCTGAATGAGCAATAATGCACGTTAAGCCTCTATCTGTTGATAATATTCTCTGATGGATTGAGTGTGTGTCATTTGACACTGATAAACTAGGCAATATTGTGAGCTGAATGTCTTAAATGCTACACAGATGGGGACTATATTAATTTAAGAAAACGTTATTAAGTGTTTAAGGAGTGTAATTATGAGCAGCCTTCTCATTTGACACCTGTGTGCAGTCTTTCCTTGTGAGATAAAGACAGAGGAATGAGACCTGGAAACCAGCCTTCAAACCTCCCAATTTTATTCTCTTTCTAACTTCCTGACAAATTAATTCTTTTCAAGATACAACCGGTTTTGTAAAGAAATTTTCACTGAAAACAAAGCCGGTCTGTAGCCCAGGGAAATCTTCATCGTCATACTGCATTTATTTGGCAACACAAGGCACTTTCTGAGAAGAGCTCCAACTTTGCTGCATGTAAGGTGGAGAAACACAGGCGGCCACCAGCACAAATGGCCACCAGCCCAGGGGACCCTGCCAGCCACTGGTCAGTGCTGCCACTCCACAGAATTCCCAGGAATTGTTTGGGGAGGGGGGAGAAAAGGAGGGAAAATTAATCTAATTACACTGCAGACATCTCAAAGTGGTTGTCTAGGTCCCAGTTACTCCCCTGGCCTCACATTATGCTCCACAGAGCGATCCAGGTGGTCCCTGGGGGTGTTACTATGGTGGAAAATGAGCGTTGGAGACAACTGGGATGACACAGTTACAGTGACTAGAGTTGGAGTCCAGGTGATCAGTTTAGACTTAGGCAATTAACTTCTCAATGTCTAAAGGTAGACTGGAAGAGTCCTGCCCAGGGCATGTCTCTCCCCAAGTTGCTGTGCACCATCCTGGGTCCCCATGGACCTCCCAGAGCATCTCTGTGCTGGCCTCAGGGAGAACTGAGGACTTCACTGCAGATAACTTGGTGCACTTCTGTAAAAATTACTGAAGGAGGATGCCTGCAGCAGCATCCTGGCCCCCATTGCCAAAACAATCTTTTGGCACAGTGAAACACATCATGGCTGCCTGGCCCAAGAGGTGCCAAACACGGGCAACACGTGAAAGCACATCCTGAGGAGGTGCCAGGTGACTGCTCATGGAAACTGCCTGGGGCTGCTGTAATCCAGCACAGCCACGGCATAGCAGAGCTTCAGAAAATGGGGATGGGATGGGATGGGATGGGATGGGATGGGATGGGATGGCATGGCATGGCACGGCATGGCATAGCATGGCACGGCAGAACACTCAACTGCAACACGCATGTCATGGAGGGCTGCTTCTGCAGAAACACAGAACTTATATTGCCAGGATGTGAAACTCTGGTGATGTAAAACATGTTTGTATGAACTACTACTCGCCAGGTTGCCCTCTTGAGCTGCTGAGTAGTTTGAAAGAAGATTCATGTTTACACAGGAGCTTTCTGTAAATAGAAAATGTGTTTTCTGGAAAGGGCAACTGGCAGCCAGGACATATTCCCCTGCAATTCTGCTGTGCAAAGCACTGGAGAAACTTCATCTAGAATAATGTATGAACCTGTGCAGGAACAAAAATCAGATGGAAAGTGATGTTGGCCAGGCACAAGCTGACAAGGAGAATGGACAGTGTATTTTACAAGGCGTGGCAAAAAGTTTTCCACTTGTTTAGTGCAGCAAAAAAATGGTTAAACAAAGGATATGATTGACATATATGGGAATAATCATGAGAAGGGCAAAACTATGGAAAAATAATGTACAATTGGGAGCACAAAGCCCAAAGAGATATAGATAAAGGTTAATACTGTAATTCCCTGAAAACTGGATTTTTTTTTAACCCTCACAGTGTCACATTCTGCAGTTGGTACCAGGACTGGGTCTTATGGGGGTTTCTCTTACAAGGCTTGGGTCACATCATTGCCTGGAATAGACTTCTCTTTGAAGAAAAATAAAATAATAAAAAAACCTTGTGGTGTAAGCAAATGAACAAACTCTGTCTGCTAATGAGTGCTCAGACACAATACCAGGCCCAAGGTCCTCTGCCCAAACTCTTTCATTTATGTGAATCCAGGCTAAAAAGTGTAGATTTTGCAAGCTGTTTGTAGCCTTCCATGGAAAAATCCTAACCTTTTCACATTTCTTCTCAAAGCAATGTTCTCTTTGAGGTTAAGATTTGTAAATACCAATACAACACTTATAGTTGTGCATGTTATCATTGTAAAGAATAAACTGTGATTTTAAAGAGAGAAAATAAATTGATGTATTTAATAGCACCAAATTATCACTATAAATGTGATAAGGGGAGTTCAGGGACGGTGGCCCCATGCCAAGGGCCAGAGGAAGCTTTGCTCTGCACAGCCCTTGCCAGACCCTTCTGCTGCCAGTGACACAGACCTTCTGCACTTCACTAAATTGGTTGATTTTACACACAGGAGAATCTCCTTGTGTTTATATAAACACCAAACCCGGGTGTTTCTTTCAACATGCAATTTTATTTATAGTACATCCAAAAAAGTCAATGAAATAGACTTCAGGATTTCGTTTTACTGGAACAGCTAAAATGTAGAAAACATTTATAGACTGGAATTTGCAGACACAGACACTGAGGACTGTCATTCTCTTCCTGGGTGAATAACGATGGACAAGTAGAGGAGGCACAGAAACATATTAACCATGGACTTTTTTAGCACCTGGTATTCAAAAACATTGTTTTGTTCTCTTTTTTTTTCTTTATTTGTGTTCCAAACACATCCCCTGTGAAATAAACCACAAAAGAGTCAATGTTTCATCCTTCTCCTCTCTGAGGTGTTAATGTAAAGCTGAAACTGTTGGGAGGTAGATTTCAATTGGAAACAGCTCCACAATGTTTGTCAAGATACTTTATGTCAAGAACATAAATAAACATGTGCATAGAGAAGCCTTTCAACACTGGTTTCTTTTTGCAATTTAAAAAATGCAAGTGTAAAACATTTCCATCAGGAAATTTGGATGAGATGATATTGGAAGCAAAAAAACCCATGCGTTTTCTACAGAGTGTGCCATAGATAAAATTGCAGTATTTCAAGAAAACCATGATGTGAATTAACATTCTGCAGTTCCTTCAAAAGTTTTAATGAAAAATATATCTGGAGTAAAATCATTCTTAATATTGTGTTTCCCAGAACTGACTGGGCTTGACAACCCTTTCCCCACCAACTCATCTTTTCTGACCAGTGACCAAAGATCCGGTCCCCAGCGGCATCACTCTTGCTTGCTCTTCCCTCTGGATCTTTGGAAATTAGTGCAGTGCCATTAACATTAGATGAGAGCAAAGTAGCCATAAACCAGGCTCTGACTGCAAAGACCCCCGGGGCTTTCGTCAGCTCCTCTGCTAACGCTGCTGTGTGTTGCCTCTGCAGAGCAATTCTTTATAAAGACAGTTCTGAGGATGAACCGGCCAGGGTTAGTCCGGATCGATTTATATTTCCTCTCAAGGAACTCGTAGCTGAAACACAAATTCTAGCTGAATAAAACATTTTTAAAAAAAAAACAACACAAAAAAATACTGTGCCACTGGTACATAGAAACCTCTTTTCTTTCCAAATTATGCTGGCAAAGTAATTAGAACCATGTGCTGGCTCCCAGTTTGCCCCTGCATCATCTCCCTGTGCGGGAAAACCCTGCACGGCCAACGTTGTCCAGCACTTTCCAGGAGAGCAAGGACAAGGCTCGGCACTTTTCTGGTGGCTTGGATCCATTCACTAAGCTCCTCTCACACACAACTCCACTGGTCCCAATTCCCAGCGGAGGCGGGAGGGCTCTGCACGGTCATCCAATGGCCCCGTGACCAGCCATGGGCACGCGCAGGGGATGCGAGTGTCCCGTCTGCGCCTCAACAGCAGCATTTTGCCTCCATACCAGGTTCACAAAAAGAAACCAGCATGGGTTGAGAGTGATAAGAGCACTGCACAGCCCCTGTCTCCCATCCGCTGGTGCCTGCACAGAGCACTCACCAGAGTGTGGATGCAAGGACCCCAAAGCAAGAAGAGGTGTCTCGGTGAGGAATTGCTGGATCGTGTATCAATTAAATGCAAAAATCCATACAGAAAACAAACAAAAAAAACCCCCAAGAATGAAAATGCTCCCACATTCTGGTGCAGGCTGTGATAATTTAGAGCCCTTTCAGAGAGAGGCCTCCCTGTCTCAGCGGTTATTAAATTGCCACCCTGCTGCTGAGCAATACAGGGAACGCCCCAAGCAGAACAAGTGCTGAGCCTGAGAAAGAAACAGGAAGACTCAGAGGAATAAATTTAAGCCTGTTTCAGACCAGGAGTCTGTAGCCCGTAACATTTCTGGCAATGGGTGCTGATGGAGTAAGATCAACGAGCAGGGAGGACACAACCTCCCCGGGCTGCTCCCCCAGATCCGTGTGGGCCAGGTTGGGAAGGTGGAAGGGTGTTTCTCCTCCTGCATCCTCCACTCTGAAGGATGCTTGAGGGTTGGTGCT
Source organism: Scolopax mira (assembly GCA_004320125.1). Taxonomy (NCBI): domain Eukaryota; kingdom Metazoa; phylum Chordata; class Aves; order Charadriiformes; family Scolopacidae; genus Scolopax; species Scolopax mira. The sequence continues at coordinate 15,815 of BJBW01005675.1, forward strand.
CTTTGAGACCAAGCCTGGTGAGGTGGATGCCAGGGGCATGGCTGGCAGCTGAACACGCTCTCCAAACACCTCCAAAACCTGGCAGCTTGGACACATGTGGTCCAGAGAATCCCTGCCTGCTCATAGAGCCACCAAAGGGAGCCACCATGGTTCAGTGAGGGCTGAAGGCAGGCACCAGGCAGTGTACACAAGGATACTGAAATAAAGGCAACAGCACTGAAATAAATGGCAGACTCAATTGCTCTACTTTATTAGACACTGACAAGCGAACATAAATCCCTATCTGCAAAAATCGGTTATGTGCATTTGGACAACTGAATAAGGAGGACTGAAATATTGTTCTATTTACTTTCAAGGCACAGAACCAAGACACTCTTTGTTACCTCATAAAATGCAGCATAGTGAAGTTAATACCTTTTTGCCAGCAGCTTTTTTGCTCTCTCCTGCCAGAGACAGCCTCCGTTCTCAAGGCTGCACCATCAATCCGCAGAGCTTTTATGTATGCACACACTTGATCCAGGGCTGAAATAAATGCAGATTATCTCTCATGCGCTGGGCTGCCTTGCAGCAGGAGCTGGCTAACACCAGAGGAACAAGGGTCAAACCACTCCGACCTTCTCTTCTGACTGCTTTTGCCCTAAAACCACACGATGCCTCTGGGAGACAGAGGTGCTGGGGGGCAGGACACCCCTCTGGGCGGGGGCATGAGGAGGCTCACTCCATGGGGCTGGGTGGAACAAGGTTGACCCATCTGTAGCCCTCACAGCATCGCTGGCGCTTTCACCTCCACTCCGGCACAAAGAGGGAAGCGGCAGAGGTCGGAGGGCTCTGTGCTGGGGATTTCATCCCTGCCCGACTTCGTTCTTTCAACCCAGTAACAGGTTTTTTGGGGGAACCCTTGGGACAGGACTGCAAGCTAAACAGCCGAGTCACATAAACACATCCCACTTGTCTCACCTGGGAGCCAATACCAAGGAGCACTCATCTGTAACTCATAATCAATGATTTATTCAGCATAAGTGATTTATTTTATTTGGCTGCTTTAATAGCCAAAAGCAAAACTTTCTCTCTTCAGAGGTGCTCAGTTCAGTGGTGGGTTGCTTTTTTCAAACACAGATAATCCAAAAGTGTTGCTTGCTCACAACAGAGAGGACAAGTCAGATAACACCAGCTTTATTCCTCAGTGGGGCAAGCAATCAAAGTTGTCAAAATTTATTTTCAGAGCATTTCATGCAAGGCTATGTTCACTCAAATTTTCTTGGTATGCAAACATTAAACAGTAGGCACTCAGCAAATTAAAATATTTATGAAGTTCTAACTCTGAAATGGAAAATGGGAATGCCTTTTTGCTGTACCTTTAGGAAAAAATTCAAGTTGATCCAGGAAGTGAGAGAAGCAGTTTCTCATTGGCCTTGTACTCCAAATACACCCAAGCTTTCCCTACGTGGGGAAGTTACACAAAGATTGTGTGAATATTTTCTGCTTCCAGTCTCACATAATTTTCTGTTTCTACTTTTTTCCCCATCAGTCTCAATTTGTCACTCTTTGGTAGTACTGCACGCATCAAGTCAAGTAAATATCGAGGGCCCGGATTGCCCAAATGTCCACTGAAATCACTCATTTCTCAGCGTTGCGCAGACGCTGTGCCCACGTGTCACCTTACGAGCTATGTGAGGAATTCGCCCTCTGCCACCAGAAGGGACCCTCTTGTCTGGGCACAACCATTTCTACAATTCTTATTATCAAATTTTCTGAAATTTCACTCATCCGTTTTCCTTGACTCTTGTAGACATGAAGCGTGGCCAGTACTTCCCAAGGCTCCCAATTGCTATCTCATTAGCAGCTCAGCATGGTGTATCTCGTGCATACTAAATGAGGCGCTTCCTTTCCATACGAACATTAAAAGCACAGTTATTTTTGAGATTGCTTTTCTCCATTATTGTCGGTCCCTTCTTGCTACAGTTACCAGGCGATTAAAGGATGCTCATATACTGATTTTTTCCCTTCAGCCGAGTTCCAGTGGTGTCAGATCTTCAAGCAAAACTGAAAAATGGAGAGAGACCATGGAAGCTGGCAAAGACAGCCTAATAGGAAAAAACAAAAGCAGTGGAATTTTCTTAATTAAAATAATACTCTTGAGATGAATTCCAGGACCACCAGGACCACCAGAGTAATTAAATACTTAGGCCAGGTTTTCAAGACTTTGAAGCTGTGCAAGGGCTCAGGGACTGACAAGTCCTCTAAATGTGCTTCCAAACGTGCATCCTCGTGTAAGGTGAGCCTGGCTCAGGTGGAGGGAATGGAGTCAACTCGCTTCACCAGCACCAGGCTTTTTAAGGCCTAAAAACCTAGAAAGTATCCCCACTTCTTTAGGCACCTACATATTGCTGAAGCCACATTATGCTTCTAGTCTTGATACTGCAAATACTCATAGATATCACTCATCATTTTTTCCTGTTTTCAGCCTAAGGGGTGTGCAGGATCACACCCTGTGCCCTGATTTGCATCTGCACACACTTTTTCCAGCAGCAGGAAAGTTTTCCTTGTTTGTTGATTGGACTGGAAAGGACATCATCTAATGTTTCTAGGCTGCCTGGCTAGATAACAGAGTTTGGACGACATCACTATTTGTCTTTTCTCTCTTGCCTGCTACTTTGCTGTTGATATCTTCATCATCTTCATCATAATTTGTTGTTGATATCTTCATCATCATCTGGTTGGATGGGGCTTTGAGCAACATGGTCTAGTGGGAGATGTCCCTGCCCATGGCAGGGGGTGTGGAACTAGATAATCTTCAAAGTCCTTTCCAAATATAACTATTCCATGACTGTATAATCCCTTGTTGAGGCTCTTCTTTCCTGTATGCTTGGGAGACTTCAGATATGGAGGCCTCCATCCTTCAGCTCCACAGGCTGAGGCACGCCCTTGTTGGAAGGTAGGATAGGACGGGTACGTGAACAGCAGTTTGGAAGCAGAAGCAGATTTAGGTGGGTAAAATCATGTGGAATTGCCTGAGGTCATAGTCATGAACCTCTTCCTGTGGCCTGAGGTGCCTGATGTCCATTGGTCTGGTTTTGGTCCAGAACATCCTGACTCACTTCTGTCAAAAGTTGCCTTTGGTGTTAGATATCCTTTAGTGGCAAACTTGAGTTTTATCATCCACAGATGATTCTGCTTTAGCTCTGAGTTTGCCTGAGTAATGTGCAAAGTTGAGTTTTGCCCTGCTACTACAATCTGTGTGTATGTGAATTAGGGGAGAAGTGCTGCACAAACATGGTGGGGTTTTTTTTGAGGGAGAACATCAGTGTCCATCACTAATGAACCCACTTCTGCAGGCAGAGCAATTTGCTACAGCTCCTTGTTTTCTCCCTTTTCACCTCAGGAAAATAAAAACTACTTTATTAAACTCATAATTGTTACTGGAAAAAGAAGACTTAATACACTATACACAGCTAATCTGATGGGACACACCACAGATGGGTGGTGAGAGAGGTGCAGAGAGGCTCCCATAGAGCCCTGCACATCCAACACACTGTGCAGCCAGAGTGAGATCTTAAAACATCAGGATCATGGTCAAGTGTTAAGGGTACAGAGTCTCCCTGGGAAAGTGGGGGAAAAAAATCCTAGAGTATTTGGAAAATAAAAAGATTATATCCTTTGCATAATACAGACCTGAGACATCAGTAATGAATTGGCTACCAACTTTCAAACTCCAACAGAAAGTTTATTTGCTCTAGATAACTCAAAGTGTCATATTCAATAGCACTTTCTGATCCTTTTTTAAAAGATAATTAACAATAATTTGTTGTAATATAGGCCCATTGATTCTTGTTTGTAACTATAGATCAGGTAATTAGACATAATGAAAAGCAGGGAAGAGTGAAGGATGTAAAATTTCTGAAGCTATGGAGAGGTCATCATCTATTGCAATGTTCATATTGATTGGCTTTATTGTACAGAAACCTTGAATTCTTAAGAGCAACAGTAATGGCACTTCAAGTGCTCCGAGGCTCTGGTAGCTCTGGTCGGAGAAGGTTGTGTGGGGCCAGCAGGGCTGTGAACCAGCAGGAAGGGTGAGCTCCTGCAGGGGAGCAGGAGAGAGACTGTGGAAGAGGAGGGATGAACCCTTCCAGCCTGCTCTGCCCAGGTGAAGGAGTGTGGCCCATGGGTCACTCAGAGGTGTCTTTTTCTCTCCTTCCTGCTGGTACCTGAGTTTGACTCATTCCAGCCCTTTTTCAGCATTGTTTCACAGCTGCTCTCAGGTACAGCTTCAGTGCTGGGGGGGGGAAGAGGAGATGGGGATGAGCAGCACCAGATCTCCACGGCTTTCTCCCTCACATCTTTCACCGGGAGATGGAAAGTGACCCCAGGGCTCTGCCCAGGACCCCCTCTATTTCTGATACCAGCATCATGGAGCTTACAGACCCTCTCTCCTTTCTTTTTATAACTTATTTCTTCCAAGTTACCTATAATGGAAAGGCTTTAATTCAAGAGTTTTTCATATCCTGGCTCTTACACTCGAGCTCTAAAAGTCTTCATTCCAATAGGCTGATCTGCAGATGGAATAAAAACGATTGAGTAATGGAGAAGAGTTCCTCATCTCTCCTCTCTGCCAGGACCATTTTCAAGAGGGAAGCAGAGGATGGGTACAGCTTGGAGATGGGCTGCGATGGTGCCACCTGTGGAAGGAAGGAAGGAAGGGATGTCCTGGTTAGAGAGTGATTTCTGAGACAGCCTGAACTGGCTCTTCAGGTACTTCTTTGTGCTTCAGGGCTTCAAATACCCTTTTGCTAGAAGGCCTAAGGAGAAAATTCTCCTGAGGCAAGATTTCCCACATTCAGTCCTGAGAATTTCAGGCATCTTCCTCTGCTGCTTGTGCCCAGTCCACCAGTACAGAGAAGATACAGGACATCTGCCTGCATGGTTTCTTGTTCCAGCCTTTACACAAATTACACAATGCAAAGATTTTGCTACAATTAAACCTCATTTCCAGTTAGAAACATGCTGTTTCTAACCATTATCCCATCCTTAATGACTCATGAGGAAATCCTTCAGAAGGTGACAGAAGAAGCATCTCTGCAAAGACCCAATGGTGCCAGCAGCCCTGGGGGCAGGAAGGGCTTTAGGGGAGGGGAAAAGAGTTGACTTGTCTGAAGCAGGGCATGAACTCTGGGGTTTGGCAGGTGAGAGCCAGTATGGCAGGTGAGAGCCAGTAATATGCATTTTCTCATGTATTGGGAAATGAAATGAACATGAAAGACAGATATGAATAGAAAAGTACTTTAATAAGTATATTATTAAATAGTACTTTAATAATAGATTCCCTTTTTCTTGCATAGGAACATATTCTGTGTTCACAAGGCACAGAATGTCATAAAGTCTTTTAAGTGGTTTAAGCAGTCAGTGCTAGACTTCAAATTAGGAATGCAGGATGTGTGAAACTGGCTTGAAATGAGACCAAGGAAAAAAAAATAATAAAAAATGCCTCTCTATTCCCCTGGGGTCTACCATCGTGTTTGCAGAGTCTGGAACTTTTCCACATTGATAATATGGAGTATTATAAATATTCATACGGATGCTCATATTAAGGTAAAAGCTTAAATTATAGCTAAAATTAAATGAGTTTGTCTAGTTCTTTTTAGTAGAATGGACTTAGTAGGCAATAAGAGAATCCCAGGCAAATGGATAGATGCAATTGGGGAAAAGGCACTATTTTATTTCCTCCATTTGAGGAACTGATGTGGAGGGAGAGTTAGAAATGGTGATGGGGAGAAGGGTCTGTGAGGAGGCAGCGAGCAGAGCAGAGGGCAACGATCAGCTCTCAGCAGAGTACCCACTGGACTGAGAGCAGGAGGATGGGTCGGTGGGGAGTGAGGATGAGGATGATGAATGGTGAGCGGGCAGGGTCTGTCAGCAAAAACAGGTTCCCGGGGTGGGCAGTGGCAGCAGCCAGGGCCGTGGGAGCCACAGGAGATGAGGGGTGGGGAAAAAAACCAAAACAATGTTCAAACCAAACTGATGTGCATTAGTGGAAGGGTGGAAGCCTCTGTTACGGAGGCGGGATGAAGGCCTCCAAACTATTTCCTGCCCTACTAGAAAAGGATCCTTGAGTTACAGTGAGATGGGTCAGTGGTGGGTTTGTTAGTGTTGGGCTGATGGTTGGGCTTAATGATCTGAAGGTCCCTTCCAACCCAGGCAGTTCTATAGTTCTGTCATTCTACAGCTGCCTGGGCTGTGAAAAAGGCAGTTGAGGGCTTGGTAGTAGCTCAGAAACACATCATGTTGGGCCTGGCAATGGAGCACGGGGATTAAACACCAGCGGAGGGGTTTGCTGGGGCACACATGGGGGCTGAAGATCCAGAGGGGGCGGCAGGAGAGAGGGACAGGGGGCAGCTCTGCAGCCAAGGCGATGCCCCAGCACGGAGCACCAGGACCCCCTGTCCCAGGGATGTTCTTTTCCATTGCTCCCATTCCTACATTTTTCTTCCAAACAAATTCCTCCCGGCTGCCCTCAGCGCTGTGGGGCCAGAGGGAGCTTGGCTCCAGCGCAGAGCAGCAGATTTAGCCAGGGATCACTTTTTTTCCCCCGCTTTACTGATTTTAGTTTTAATCTTTTACAATTTGTAGAAGCACCTTTAAAGACATGAACTCTTGGTATTTCCTTAAATCAGTCGGCACACGGATCAGAGCGGGCTGTGCCTGCTGTGGGTGCGCTGAGGACACGGCCATCATTAGCTGAGAAATGGCTCCGGCTGCTAGAAAGGGGTTTCCAAAAGGTCGTAGCATGCAAAGAGTCTCCCAGAGAAGGGGGAATATCCAACTTTTTGCTTATTTTAAAATACACCTTTAAAAACTGCACTTCTTACACCCCTGAAGGAGGGGCTCGGGGCGCCGCGGGCAGAGAGCCAGGCACACTGGGGCACGGAGCGGGCAGCAGTTGCACGCTCGGGGATAATTCCCTAAAATCAGGTTAAAAACCAGGACTGGTGCGAGGTGGCCCCCACAGCCCGGACCTCGCAGCGTTCCCGGGGGTGCTGGGGTGGCTGCAACGCTGCTGGTGGCACTCGAATTGAATCATTTTCCCCCTGTACCCAATTATTTCCAATCTGCTGGATTTCTCAGGCGCACTTTATTTCTGTGTCAGAAGCACAGAAGTGACTTTGCCTTTCAGTTTATGATTCAGATTTCTTTTTTTTGACATAATGTGACATAATACAATGTACCAGATGCAATTATGTACAGTTTGATTGTGTGCTGAATTGTCATTTAGGCAATTATTTCTTTCTAATAGTAGTAATTGTTACTCTGAGTTGCCAAAGATAACCAAATCCCGGCAGTAAGCAAAGCCATTTGTCATACATGGAGCCTTGATAAATATTAATTGAATTGCCTGGCTGTATTGACAAACAGAAAGACACGTCTGATCTGAGGGAAATGCTAAAAATCAAAAAAGAAGCAGCGCTGTTGAAAGAATGTCGTTTATCTATAAATAAATACACCACATATCTCTAATTCTTTTTTTCTTCTGAAGAGTATTTGCTTTTACTCAAACAGCCAATGATGGCAGCTGACAGTGTCTTCAGAGTTTCATCCTATAATGCTCTATATTTTTTTGTAAATAGTTAGCATTGATTCTTATCCTTCATAGTCAGTCTACTTAATCTTAAAAGAAAAAATCATTACAATTAAAAACATTAAAGTGAAAAAACACCACTCTTAGTCAAAAAAGGAAGAAAAATACAATTGTGTTTGACTTGGAAAACATGTTTTCCAATTATTTTTTGCAGATCCAACCAGAATAGTTATTGGCATTTGGTGAGCGTGGCAGAATTGTGTTCTCTGGCCAAAAAAGCATAAAAGGTCACCTTTCAGGTAAAGTCTCACACAAAAGAGAGGAGAGGAGAGGAGAGGAGAGGAGAGGAGCCTCCTCCATTGGCTGCACGTGTCATACAGGGCTGACCCAGATAAAGGGTGGTACATTTAATTTTTAAATATTTTAATTTATTTTATTTTAATTTTGTGTGGTTCTGCAATAAGATTTTTTCATGTTTCAAAAACAAACTTGTAGAAGAAACATCACTCCTGGTAATCTTGTTTGGGTTGCATTTGGTTAAATTAGTTAAATAGTTAAAATAAACGCCAAAATTACTTCGGCAAGGTCTGCTGAAGTAAACTAATGCACATTTAAATAGTTGATGTTGGGTCAAAGTCCAGCCTGTGTATTGAAAAGATGAAGTGGCCCATCTCAGTGACCGCCACACCTGCACAGTGTTTACAAATGGCAGAATTATGTTATTTAATCAAGCAAAAAGCAAAGACTGTAGTTGTGAAAAGCCTCTGAGCCCAAACACAAATGCAATTTCAGTGCAGTGTTTATTCTGCATACTTGGTCCTGTCTCTGGTATGGACATGCTTATCTTAAAGGAGGACCATTTGATGGTGTTTTAAGAACAGATATCACACCAAAAGCCTTTCCCCAAGTATTTGTTTATTTATTCATTTATTCATTAATCCTTTTTTAGTCATAACAGGCTTTCTCTATAATTGAGCTCTTTGGAGAAAATGCGTTCCTGCTGTTCTCTGCCCAGGTGCCCAGAGCACAGGGCAGGTCTGAGGCTTGCAGAAGTGGACCTGATGGCAGAGATTTGCTGCTTTTGGAAGAAGTGTGGACTCTTGGTCGTGTTTGGAGCAGCCCAGGGAGACGGCAGTGATATTCGGTGCCCAGGCGGCCAGGAGAAAAATCCAGAGGAGGTCCAGGGCAACGCCGCTGATGCCGAGGAGGAACCTTCTGAAGTGTTGACAGGACACAGTGAGCAACCAAAGGCAGAAACTGCTTCAGTTCCTCTGAACCCCCAGTGAGGAAAGAAGTACAGGGAGAAATTCTTCTCGTTAGTTGATGATGATGACTTACAGATCTGAAAGCTTTTACTTCCTGAGATAATTCAATGCAATAACAAACACTAAAAATCATACAAAGGAAGACCAAGTCAGAAGAGGGTTTTTCATATAGGGCAGGGACTTGTGGCTCCGGCACAACCTGCTCTCTTCACTCTCACTCTCTGGAGCAGATCTCTGCTGAACGCCTGGCCAGAATGATTTTTTAGGGCAGCTGAGTTGTTCCAGGGCAGAAAATTTTGTGCCTCAGTGTTTGCAGAGTTAATCAGGATTCCTCACCTGTTTTTTCATTAAAGACTGCATGCTCTGGAAAGAAGCAAGAGCTCTGTTTGGTGAGGCAGATACAAGGCTTCACTCTGCAGCCTTGTAGACATTTTTCATACCCACTAGTGATAACAGGAGAAGATGGAGAGCCTACCATAGGGAAGCATGATAAATATTTTATGAGCTGTTAAACATTTATTAATCATTCATATCCAGATGATTAAAAAATTAATACAAAATCTGAAAATGATTTAGGAATGAGTGAGCTTATGCTGACAGATGCAAGGAGATGTTGAAAGAGGAGAATCAGGGGAGGAGATAGCACTGAAATCCTTTGGGCATGATCCTGTCTTTCCTTGCAAATATCAAGCAAGTCAAATTCAACAGAGCCCCAGATCCTGCAGCCCCAGGAGAGAGCTGGTGGGGCAGGCAGGGACAGAGGTCCTCTCCCTGTACAGTCTCCATGAGACCTCACAGCTCCAGGACCACAGCAAGGGGTGGTCAGGAACATGGGAAATGTGCACCCCACCACGGTCAATGTCCAAATGGCAACCAGTGACAAGTGGCGTTCCTCAGGTATGAGGACTGGGTCTGGAGCTGTTTAACATCTTTGTTGGTGACATGGACAGTGTGATTGCATGCACCCACAGCAAGTTTTCTGATGACACCAAGCTGTGTGGAGCATTGACAGGAGGCCCCAAGTTGGAGGGACAGGATGTCATCCAGGGTGACCTGGACAGCTCTGGATGCCCCATCCCTGGAGTGGTTCAAGGCCAGGTTGGATGGGGCTTGGAGCAACCTGGTCTGGTGGGAGGTGTCCCTGCCCAGGGCAGGGGGTGGCACTGGGTGGGTTTTATGGTCCCTTCCCACCCAAACCATTCTGTGATTCTGTGAAAAGCTGCCTTCTTAGGTCCTGATGCTGGAAACTGAGTTGCAGCTGAGGAGGAAAGCTGAAACCACAGCCTGAACCATGGCAGCTCTGTGACAAGAGCACAGCATTGACCCAGCTTGTAATTAAAGCCAAAGATATATATTTGAATCAACTAGAAGGGATAATTTGAGTTTGCACCCAACTCTGTTTTTCTTTTCTTTTTTTCCCAGCAACTTCCAGTTGCTGAAGGTGCTGCGTTAATAGGAGCAAGCAAGGGCAGTACTGTGTCTCTGCTTCTACATCACACTTTTTTCCACACCCCATTTTCCAATTTTTAATATGAACAAGGAGAAGATCTGTGGTTTTCTTCTACACGTGGCACAGCAGCTACCCAGGGAAGACTTTGGCATAACATTATTTTACGAGATAAACAAGTCAGAACGCAGAGCCTGTAGTCTTTGTGCTTATTACATCACATTGTTTACCAGGAAAATACTATTTCCTGACAATCTCATTCTTTATATTACAAAAAAAAAACCCTACATCAAACGGCCATTGCTCCCTCAGCAGTGGGTTGCACAGAGGCTCAGGAAGTCAGCTTCTAACAAACACTAGACAAATTTACCTTGTGTTTGCAAATATTAAAGGGTAAAAGCTAGCTCATTACCGGCCGCCCGTGCTAGAGCAGCAGAGTGAGGTGCGAGTTGCTTCTTCTCGGTATTGACCTTTCTGTGACAAACACAGCCCCTCCAGCAGCAGCAGCATCACCCCCCCGGGACCCCCACTGACACCAGTGCCTGCCCCCGCCCCCGCAGGGAACAGACGGGGTTTTTTAATTCTTTCATTTTCTGCAGAAAGCAGAGCAGTGAGATGAAGCGCTGAGCGGCAGGGATCTCCAGCCGAGGTGGTTTCCCCGCGGTTCCCCTCATCCTGCCTCCGCCACGGCTCCCTTCGGGCAAAGCTGGGGTGGAAGAGAAGCTGAGACCCTGAGAAAGGCCAGGGTCCCTCCCCGGCAGCAAGGTCAGGGCTGGGCCTCTGAGAACCTGGCAAGGCCTTGCTGCAAAGAAAAAAAAAAAAAAAGAAAAGAAAAAGAAAAAAGGGGGAAAAAGAAAAGGGAAAAAAAAGAAAAAAAAAGGAAGCTCCACTTAAAACTAAATTAGAATGAAATTACATTTTAGGAAACGGATTTCCATTTTATTAGGACACAGATTTTACAGGAAAACTTGCAACAAATAGTACTTTTCTTGAGTTAAAATATTTTATCTCTCTTCCATTTCCCCTTGCTGCATTGGGAAGTGCAAATATGCCCATTTCCCCTTGTAAAATTTCCAGTCCTATTTACTCAAAAAACAGAGAGAAAAAAGGAGAAAGAAGTCATGAGTAATGCTGAAATCTTTCCTTTTTATTTGATTAAATAATTGTTGTTCATTCTCACTTCAGAGGATTGAATAGAGAGAAGTCCTATGGAACGGTCTGGATAATTTCACCCAGACACATGTGAAAAGGAACCAAACTAAAAACCTCAAGGTTTGGATTACAATTATGAAAAAAAAAATGTGGGTAACGATGACAATTTATTCTTCTGTAATCGCCATCTCCTATCAAAATATCTCCAGCCTGATACATGAGTATCTGTTATAGCAGCTTTCTATCAAGCTGGAAACTCAACAACAAATGCTTTTAATTGCATTTAAAATTATGATAATAATTCAAGTATATACAATATGTACAGAATATTATTGATTGCACAAAAGGTTATTTCTAATATTGTATTTGCTTAATTAATTTTCCTCAGGCTGGCAGTATTAGCACCCTTGTGCACGCCGGTGTGATTCAGTGCGGGAGCAACGCAGAAGAGAAAAGTTGTATCTGTAATAAAATGACACTGACCTTTTTCCCAGCTTAGGGCTTTTTCTGTTATGACAAATAGATTTAATTTTGGGGCTTTCTAGGAAATTGCATCAATATTTAAACTAATTTTGAAAAGTTTCTTTGAAAATGCAAATTCTCCTCCTTACCCCCACGCTAGTGATGCACACCCCACTGAACCTGAATAAGCGACGATGCAAACCTCAGGAAACATTTGGGTTATTAAAACGACAGCAAATTAGAATAACTGAAAAGAACATTCCTGAACTTTGTGTTGCTTTTTGGAAATTTGAAACCAGGGGCAAATCCACATTTCAAACATGAGCCATACGGTTTCTGAGGCTACAAAAAAATGAAATTCTGTTTTTCAGTGGAGCATCCTGCCCTCATCATCCTCATCCCAGAATATGGCTTTAAGGAAGCAAAATCTCCATCAGACGATGTGACCAAAGAGGTGGCTCCTTCAGCTCATGGGCAGCCTCCAAAACCAGGCACAAGGGTGAGGGTGACGCTGGCTCATGCTGGTCCATTAGTCCTTCCAGCCATCCCTGAAACTGCTCCTGTCCCCAGCAGCACCTCGTCCTGTCCTGTCTGCCCTGGGACCAGGGTGTGAAGCTTTGAGGAAAAGAGATAATTTTGAATTGGTACAGCCTAAGGAGGATGAGTAAACACACAGAAAATACAGCATCTCATTTTGTGTGATTTTCCTCTCAGCACAGTCAATGGCTCAGGTTCTGGCTTCATTTGGTCACCAGTGGCTACAGCATATTTTGGTTCAAACTGAGATAAGACCGCATTAATCAGTGTAATTGGTCCTTCCAAACACATGGAAGAAAATGAGATTTTAATCCTCCCAATTACTATGGCTTTAAAGAGTAAGACAAATTGCTTGATGAGGGGCTTCGTCCTTTTGATTCTCCTGATTTTGAAACGTGGTGTTGTTTCTTTTATTTTGCATTCAAATATTGTCAGAATCTGATGTGATTTGATGGCATCTTTTAACTATCATAGATAGAATTTATAAAACTGTGGGGTTTGGATATAAAAATGTACTACAGAAGATAATGAAAAGACAGAGGACTTTGACACCCTCAGGCTGCCATGCAACCTAACTTGAAGCAGTGTTAACAGAATTTTGCTTTTATTTATTAAGCAGTAATATTCAAGGATGCCTGAGCCATTTGAGATAAATCAGGTTTAAAGAAGCAGGGTAATGTAATTTGAATTTTGGTTCATGTTCCAGGATTGCTACAAGAGCTGCAGACAAGATACATCCTTAATGGTCCTATGGCTGCTGGTCTGATTGCGGAGTGCTGTCTGTCCCTGGGGATGTGCTGGCACAGAGGGATATCGGGGGGGGGACGGGGGGGACGACAGACACTGGACCCCCCTCAGCTCATACCCCTGTGAAGGACCACCAGAGATGGTGGCTGTAAGCAAAGTCAGAAATGGAGATACAGTAGAGTCATTTCCAGTCCCCTGCCGAGAGATGTTCCTTCTCCTGGGCGAGCCATCAGGGCTGCATCTCCATTGCAGAGGAGACACTTGTTAGAAAGCTCTGTTTAAACCCCGAACTGCCCCTGTTGATACTATCAATAACCTTAAACCCAGACAAAAGTGGTCCCTCATGCAGGATCTGATTTCTTTTGTTTGGGAAGGGTTTTTATTTCTTCTTGCTCACCTTCTAACCTTTGGACTGTCCATGGCCACTTCCATCCAACGCCGCACCCTGGGAGCCGTTTGCTGCCTCTCTCTGAGCCCAGAAGAAGGACATGTCCTGAGGACACTGAAAGTGAGATCTCTCCTCCAGGAGCCCTCATCATCCGTGGGTTTGCTGGTCGCTCCCAGGGTTCCTCTTCCTCCTCTCCCCCCCAGGGCAGCCAGACTAAACCACCCAGTGAGCTCTGGGCACAGAACCCCTGTGGCCATCACACACCATGAGCCAGCCCTGGCCTTCCAGGGGAAACAGAAAACTGGGGCAGGCAGGTCAGGAAACGGGCATCCCTGCAGGGACAGGTTTCTCCCTGCAGTGAATGGCCTTGGTGGGTACCAGCATCACGTGAAATGGGCAGAGGGGCACACCAGGGCAGGGAATGCAGTTTAAGTTTAGGATTTTTGAATGAAAGCTTAATTATATCCCAGAATTTACTCTGCCCTTCACATGGGGCTCCAGATGGATCAAGATTAATTATGCTGTGGAGATCTTTCTCCTCTGGCCTAAATTTCTCCGTCAAACCGGTTGCCTGTGTATTTTGACTGGGCTATAAACCATTTTCTGAAGACAGGAAAACTACAATTTCATTTTGCTATTAGCAGTAAGGGTTTTTCTGCACTAGAAAGGTTCATCAATTATACCAACATAATTACCATATAACTATACTACAGTAATTATTTCACTATATCTCTTCCTGTAGTGATTGCTATTGAATAAAGCAGCTTTTCCAATATACCTTAAATCTATTCCCTAGCAACATAAACTAAATCAAAACATGTCCTGGTACTGAAGAACAAATATTTTGTGTTGGGAATTGCACAGAAGGAAGCAAGGCTGTTCAGCTGTAACATGAACACCGGCTTATGGCCATAAACCACTGACGGTTGATACTCACCCGGAGGCGCCTGCTGCTCCGAGAGGATGGGATCTGAGAGGACAGCATCCAGGAGGATGGCATCCAGGAGGATGGCATCCGAGAGGACAGCATCCAAGAGGATGGCATCCAGGAGGAGAGCATCTAAGATGACAGCATCCCAGGAATATGTGCTGACCCTGCCCAGGTGTGGGTCCAGCCCCCGAGCGACCACCTCCTGAAAGGACGAGCCACCCACTGAGGTGGGATGAAGAGTGTGTCACAAGCCACCGTGGCTGGAAACACGGAGGGAAGGGTGGGAATCCTGGACATTCCTCTTGCTATCAGAGATGAGCTGCATTTTGCTATCAGAGATGAGCTGCACTTGTATCTTTCTCTGAGGCTCAAAGAGGAGGAACCAGTTGATGTTCAATACCGGATGCTCTATTTTATGCATGCGCCCGTTGCTAATGGTGGGATGCTGGAGCTGGTGGGATTCTGGAGCTGGTGGGATGCTGCAGGGAGGGAGCTCAGCAAAAACTCACCTGCAGAGGCGGGTGAATGAACGAATGGCCCAAGTGCTGCCTTGGCTGGCGGAGGGGAAATCACACAAAGGACTCTCCAAATTCCAAAGCAGCCACCCGGTTCTGCCGGCGACAGCTGTGCAATACGTCTGGGACAGTACCAGAGCCATCAGTGGCGTGTCTATGTGTCTGTGCCACCATATGTTCCCGTCAAGATGCAGTTCAGAAGGAGTTGAAGACTGTAAGGTTCTTCCTCAGCTCCAACTATTTTTGCTGACATTTACAGTTACCGTTATTGCAATCCTAACTTGCAATAAAATAAATGGTTTAAATATCATTTCCTTTTGCAATTCATGATACATAAACCAAAGGCAAGTAAAATAAATTTGTCCGAAAAGAATAAATTAACTGCTTATTTCAGGGAATGTACACTCAGGTATTCTGACAAAAGAATTTTATTGGTGGCAATATCCTGCAGACAGTGCTTTCATGTGCTAAACAACAAATGAAACCAAGTAGGTCATTTTTCTTAGCAGTGTTTCTGAGCGCTTAGCAGCTCGGTGGATGCTCACAGATGGGGGGAGCCAGGCGTGGGGTGACAATGACAGTGACCAACATCCTCTGAGCCCACTGCAACAGCTCTGGTCCCTTCATCCCTGTGTGAAGCATCCTCTCCCCCTGGCAAGGGGCTGTGGCCCCACCCCAGGGCTTCAGGGCATCTCTCACCCACCCAGCGAGAGGCTCTGTTCACACATGGCTTTTATCTTCTGGATGACACTGCAGGAAGGTGTGAGAAAGGGGGGCAGCATGGACCTGCCAGTTCGTTAAGAAAGAAAACACAAGCAAATCAGGACACAGTTCTGGGAAATGGGACACTTTGGCATCACCGTGGTCACTTGCCCATATGTCTTTGACTGTGTTCACCCTGGCCAGGCAGAGCACAGACACCTCCGTGCATGCAGCTCATCTCTCCTGAGGGATGTTGGTGTGTTGGACCTACACCATGAGAGGATATTCCTCCCACAGAACATCCCACAGGAGAGATCCACAGTCAGAGCCCCTCAAACAGCCCCAGTTTGTAGTGGTAATGCGTCTCTGAGACAGTGACCCCAGTGACACGGAGGAGTCACGGCATTTTAGAGTGATAAAACCGGCAAATTGGTTCTCCCAGCAAAAGTGGACAGAAAGTCCACCTGGAAGCTGCTGTGGAATGGGAAGGGTAAAACTTTTGATCCCACTGTCCCAGGCAGAATTTGTGCTTCACACTTTTGCTACACGTCTTGGCTGCTTCAGTTGTCCCTTGCATCATTCACACCCTCAGGAGTGGCAATATTGTGTGTAAATGTATATATTACACAACTAGCACACCAAGGATTCCCAAGCCAAACCCTAATTTATGCTCGCTCTATAGCACATTTTAAATTAAAACCAGGATCACGGTGCAAACATTAAAGCAACTTTATCCATTATTGCATATTTGCACAGTCATGTTTGATCTATCGGTGTATGTAGTTGTCACGCTACTGCTGTTGGGTGTCTCTAGCAACCCAATAAACTATATCTATATTTTCAAATCTGACATAGTCTTCTGATGGAAAAAAAAAATCAAAGTGAATGGCATGAAAAACTAATAACTGGGGAACAATTGTTTACTGTTTCTCCCATCATAAGAATTTGGGGTCACTGAACAAATGGTCTAATGGTAGGTTTAGAATAAATACAGGGTTTAATTAGTAGAACTTTTCCTCCACATTATACATAATTAAACAAGGAACCAAGAGCCATAGGAGAGTTTGGAAATTAAAAATATAAATATCCTCAAAAATAATTACACATATTCAGGACAAAGATCCACAAACTAATTGCATTTTATGCAGCAGGTGAAACTTTGTCTCAAGTGAAGCCTGTGTTAACACCCAATTTATTTTAATAAGGCTCAAATGTAACACTCAGTATGCAGTGCTGGAAACATAGGTATAAGTTAATAAAATGGGACAAACTGATTTTAATTTTCTGACTTCTATTTGTATGTTGTGTGTTTGGCACTAGTCAATGAAACTGTATTTATGTTTATATACTGCTTAATGAAAGAAACTTTATGAGTCTGGAAAATCCTTCTTTAAGTATCACTCACACTGAGCCTTTTTTCATCACATTCTGCTTAGAGAACTGTGTTCTTTAGTCAGACCTGGCTTTTTGCCTTTCTAAATCTAACTGTATTGCAAGAAAAGTAACAGGCTCACGTTTGTCTGTGCCTATGAAGGGATAACAACTGCACAGCCTGAAAAGGACATAAGATATTTCATCTTTTTCTTTTTTTCCCTCATATTGTCATAATCCCATATTCTCCCTTGTTGTTAGACTTCTCAGGCAACAATGATAAGAACCAATACTTTGGGACCCAGAATAAAAAAAAACACCAAACCAAAAATGAAGAGAGAAGAGACCTCCCTGGAATAAGCAATGCATCACTGCCTGCATGTTATTCCCTTTGAAAGCCATTGATAGTTTATCACTGAAAGCACATCAGAAAATAATGAGCTCATTTTTTGTTTGTTTTTCCCTTATGGCAAAGCAGCCAGCAAGCAGAAAATAAGACTTTGTTCTTCATGGAGGATCAAATGGCTGATTCAGTCACAAAAACTTGCTCTTTCAAAATGGTTCACCTTTTTGAAACCTTTCCTGGACCAGTGTTTTCTTCTTCCCCTCGACAGGCGATCCATGAACACCAGGAAGCACACAGACGGGTTACTGGGCGCAGCCATAACTGCCCAGAAGAAGCTTTGTGAAGCCAGAAGCCTCATGGCTCTCTTGAAGGAAGTCAAGAGGTGACCAAGGGACAGGTTTCCAGAGCTGCTGTCCCTTGGCGGGGCTCCAGGGAGGCCAGCACTGCACCAGTGTGGCTTGGCTAGAGGTGCCAGCTGCAAGATCCTTCATCCAGCAAAAAAACACTGCTCACTGGTCCAGGGGTTATGAATGGCCATTTCCAGGTGTCTCTTGTAACCTTCTTGATGAGATTATTCAAAATGCAGTTTCTTCCACTATTCCTTATCCAACTCTGCTGGCAGCATCAGCTGCCTGCTGGTGTTGAAGGGCAACTGTGTCCCCATGTCACCAAGATGCCCAGCGGACCTTCTTCAGCCATTCCCCGGGCAGAGGGACAAGGGATTGTCCCATCCCCAGGCTGGTGGCTGCAGAAGGACTCTGGAGCAGAGCAGGGAGGGCAGAGCTATTACAGAGACATTCGCCAATGAGCATGAGCTAGAGCAGCCAAAAGCCATTTAGAGGCATAGAACAATGCCTAATAACTCTAGGTTCAACAAACAGTTTTCTTTTTCTCTATTTTTTTTTTTTAACAAAAAGGATCTCCAGCTGGTCTTTAAGCCTTTCCCATATTTTCTCACTCCCATTCAAGCAAAGCTGGGCTGATGCTTGGATTTTTATCTCAGGTGTGCTGAGTACCATCTGGGGACCTGCAATCGTGCAGGTACCTCATCAGCATCTCTCAGAAAGGGCTCGGGAAGGCTAATGGATGACATCTGGGACTTCCCTAACAGCCACAGCCGTGGACCCAATGGGATGCGGAGGAGACATAATGACAGCAGCCAATGGCATGAAAGGAGAGGAGCAGCTCCTGAGGAACACACCTCTGCTGGAGAGTAAATTACCACCAGTAGCAGACACCAGCCAAAACAGGCAGGGAAGTGAAAAGCATCAGGCATGATGAAGTGAGACTCCAGTGTGCCAGTAAGAATTACACTGGCTTTTTAAATCCATCCCATCAAAACCTATATTCTGCACTTTTCAGTGTTTGACTTAAAGAATTACCATTTGCTCTGCATTTGGAGGGGAATTGAGTAGAGCACATAGGAATATATGCATGCCAACTACTCAATACCTGTTTTCAGGCAGGTTTTTTTAAAATATATGTGCATTTATATTGTAGTTTATATTGTGTCTTAAAAAGGAAAATTACAGAGATATATGCACTTGAGAATAACATTTGCTCTCGTTCACTGAATGTAGCACTTACTTTTGGAGTATTGGGACCATGGAGTCTCCAAAGTACAAAAAAATACACTTGGTTCCTGGCATAATTGCTTAATCTCGAGGGAGTGTAAGAGATGTTGAAAAAGCAATTGAAAAATCCTGCTGAATTTCAGGCCAATATAGATAGAATTTTGCAGAGAGGCAGATGGTGTACCTGTCTGAGGTTCACTCTCCAGGGGAGTTTGGTTCCCCTTGGAATCACAGAATGGTTTGGGTGGGAAGGGACCTTAAAGACCATCCTGTGCCACCCCCTGGCCTGGGCAGGGACACCTCCCAGACCAGGTTGCTCAAAGCCCAAGCTTTAAAAAACTCCTCCCCTGGAGTGGAGTTCTCAGGCAGGACAGACGTCCCATCTCCCTGGGAGGGACCCTTGTCAGGCTGCCAGGTGCCAACCCCTTCATGGTCACAAAGGGACACACACAGGCCACTCATAACTATTATAACACATAGTTATAACAGTGATAACACATAGAACAAGGATAGACAGGGATTAGGGGATGAACCATCCTCCTGAGCAGGGTGGCTGTGGCTCTGCCAGGGACATGCCCAGGGCTTCTGCCTGTGTCCCCCTCATGGAGCATGGTCCCATCGCCCCATCATGGCCCTTGTGCCTGGCCAGGGGGACCCAAACAGGCTGGGGGCTCTGCAGGGCATGGGACACCCAGCCTGGCCCAAAGGGGTGGACAGATGGATGGATGGATGGATGGATGGATGGATGGATGCTTTTCAGAGAGCATTTGGCCCTAAGCACCATACTGAACCAATCATTTCTGTTTTGTTCTAGTGAATTTATGAGACCAGAAAGAGCATTATTATCCTAAAGCAAAGCCTAGTAAAATAAATAGCCTGGACAAAAATCTCCCCTGGCTGAGCTCCCCGACGTTACCCCCTTTTCATCCCAGGTGCTCACCCATCCCCACACAACAGCTCCGGAGGTGCTTGTCCCCCCCAACACAAAAATATCACTTTTTTCAATCCAAATGAACAGGAATGGGAAGATGAAGCCAGGTGGCATCCTGCTGGGTGGCATCCAGATGGAAGATCACACATCTTCCATTACTGGGGTGTCCTCGAGGAGCCCCTGCCCCACAGCTCCCCCCAGCAGAGCAGGAGAATGGGCGCTCCCCAAAGCCTCATGTCCATGTGTAAGAAGTACCCAGAAATGGGTCCTGCCCCTGGTTGGCACCGCAGCCAGCAACAAAAATCCCAGGCCCTGTGCCTGTCGGATATGGGTCCGGGCACAGGTTCTGCCACAGGAAACAGCATCGCCTGATGGGAGATCCTCATGGCACCTTTTCACATCTGCCAGCCAGGGACAGGGCTCTTCAAATTGCTAAAATGTCTAAGGCTATAAATATCTGTCCTCCTAATTATCTTTACAGCAGCTAAAACCCAGATGTGTTAGTAGTGTTTTTATTTAATTCGCTTGAGAAATACTTTGCTGTTTGATCATTCCATTTATCTAAAGAGTTTTTAATCAGAAAATTGATAACATTTAATGGACAGTGGTTTACAGCAAGAGATATTTTTTTAAACGCGGTGATGCCATCTCTAACAGAAAAGGGATTTTACCCATTTCCTCTAGTGAGCTATTCAGCTCAGTTGAGATTATTTATAGAATAAACGTGCAGGCCAGAGGCCACGAGCAAAGATCCAGTGTGGCTCCGCCTGTGGAGACAGGGTGGGATGAGCTGAGCTGGGTTTGGGGTGAAGACGCTGCAGAAGACAAATTGTGGAGGACAGGGAGCTGTCAACCCCAGCCATCTGCACAGGGATGTTCCACCTCAAGCCAGGTTGTCCCACCAAGGCCACCAGCCCTGCACAGACCCAGGCTCACGGAAAGCCCCTTCCCCTCTACTAAGTCCTAACAGAGGGTCTTCTCACGGGGACACCCCACTGGTGTCTCCCCCGGCTCTGAAGCAGCTCGTGGTCCATGGGATGGAGCCTGCTCAGCCCCACACATGCTCAGCCCCACACATGCCCAGCCCCACAGAATTTAGCAAAATTTGCTAAATCCCAGGTCCTGTTGCTCCTTTTTAGCAAAAAAATGACTGTATTTTGCTGTGTTTTAAAACCCTGCCATTAGTCTGAGGACAAACAGATCTATACGTGGGTAAAAGCAAACAAACTATCAAAATGCCCCGCAGTGCCAAACATGTAATATTGATAGAAGTGAGAAAGTGGGGTTTTATCCACAGATCAGTGTCTGTCAAGGGGTGAAATGAAGAGGTGGTGGCCCTTTGCTCTCCAACACAGCCGTGTCCCCAGGCTCCAGGTGCATCTTCCTGCTCCAGCCACCGACAGGTCAATTTTCACACCTCGCCCCCAACCACGCAAATCAATCCTTTGCACTGAGGAGTTATTTTAGACAATTTTATTCAATGCTCCTGAGAGCAACTTTTAGTTTTTCATTCTATGTTATTGAAAAAACCTCTACTTCAGATTGGACAAAAATGATGAATTTAAAATATGTGTAATGTCATTTATCTTCCGCTCGTTAAGTGACCACAGTGATCATTTATAAACAACCACAGTGACATGTTCCATGCAATTCAGAATGAATAGAAAGAAAACTGAAAACCATTCATTTTAAAATAATTGCATTCTGCTAAGAAACTCCAACTTTCATTTTATCCCCCCATTTGTTATTTTGAATGTACCAGCAATTAGCTTTTCCCCATGCAGGGCAGCAAGGCCAAAGGCAGGATGTGCTGCATCTCCCTCGGGTGAGGGTAGAAAAACCCTCCGAGCTCATCAATTGAGAGCTGAGATTTCACTTGCACAAAAACTGCATCGCCAACCCCCGTGGAGGGCTGCAAATGTAAATCGGATGTAAATATCTGTAAATCAGGTGTAAATATTTAAATATTTACAGGAAATGTTAACCTTTGCCTGCAGAGGCAGGGGAGCGGCTCAGCCCAATATCCAGCCTCACACCTGCATTCTGCTTTTCGTTTTAGGTTACAGGTGAAACAAAGACATCTCCCCAGAAGGCACCGGGTATATAACCGGGATATTAAGAAATGAGCAGGCTCTAAAAATATCCCTGCCTTCCCTCGCCTGCTCCCAAGGAGATGCTGCTCCGGCAGCAGCATTCCCAGGTAAGTACTACAGGCTTGGGGCAGGGGGGAAGGACATGGCACCCACCAGCTCCAAGAATAAAAGTGCTTCTTGATTCCTCCCCACGTTGTAGCCCTGCTTTGGATGGGAAGGCTCCTGAAACCTAGGTTTGAGGTTCCAGCTGTAGCAGCTTTGTATTCAGACACCAGGGAAAGCTGCCTGAGCAATGGAGGGGCAGAGTCAGAAGGTCTCATTCAGGAACAGATGCCTCCTTGCAATCAGACATTTTGGGATTTTTTTTCCATGGATTTTGGTGTAATACAAAGAGTAATTTGAGTTGGAGTGGTGACAGTGGCTGGCTGGTAACAGCAGTCTCAGGTGGGCATCCCTGGGCTGCACTGATGTGACAAGGTGTGAGACGCAACCCCTGAGTTGTGGTACCTGGGACACTGGACATGAAGGGACATAGAGGGAGAAGCTGCTGAATGGTCAGGAAAAGGTGTGAAGTGGGAAAAGCCCAGGCGGTGCCATGAGAGGAGGCTGGTTTCAGAGATGGCAGAGGTGGGATGGGGGGACCGCAGGTATCTGGCTCCAGGAGACAAAAAGCCAAATAAACAAACAAAAAAAAAAAAAATGTGAAGTGTTCAATTAGATCTGGAATTAGATCTTCAATTAGATCAGATTCCCTGTTATCCAAAAAAAAAAAAAAGGCACAATTATTTGCGAGACAGAAAGCTAAAAGAGAGGAAAATACAAGAGTTTGTTTCTTTCTTTGCAGCATGAATGCTACAGAAGAATCAAAAGATCTGATTGCTTTGATTGAAAATGAGCCTCGGGGTTAATTTCCTCAAAGAAGATGTACAGCGATGAAGTAAGATTATGCCCATAAACCTGAGGGTTTTTTTACATTTGCATATGTTGTATCTCAGCTGTGGGCACAGAGGTGTCAATAACACAGTGAGGAATTTGAAAGATTAGTCTGGGCCCCTATCTAGGTTTCTAACCATGGTGTGTTTCAGTTAATGCAAAATTTTCCAAGAAAAACTCCTCAGTCAAACAAAGCACTGAAGACTCTTGTGTGTTTGGATGAACTGAGGCAGGTGCTGTCATCGGGGGGTGAGGACAGGGATTTCTAGTGCATAATCCCATGTGGGACAGCTCAGCAGGTTTCTCTGGTTTATCCTCTCAGAAGTAAACCCATGGCTGGAGCTGCTTTAAAATTGATTGACTTTTTTCTTTTTTTTTTTTTTTTTTCCCCTTGAGAAGGTAAGAGCGTACTCAGAGCACCATAATACACAACCTGCGGGCTGGACTCAAGAACACATGTTGGAGGCCACCTCTGCTGTCCACAGTTCCATGCACAGGCACCAGAAATGTTCATTGGGGTCTGGACAAGCATCGCCCGACGTGGCCAGGGGAGGTTACGGACCCAGAACTGCATTTTAATTGAACACAATTGCAGCGTGGGAGTCTCACACGGTTCTCTGCTAGGGTTTGCTACCACCTTGAAATAAGAAAAAAAAACCCCAACCCCCACAATATTTTGTAGATGCAGAACTCAGGTATCAGGATATAAGGTTAATGGAAGAAAACCTAGGGTGAAGGTGGCAGGGTGCAGGGATAGAGAGAGACCCCTCCGAGCACCCCTCCGAGCACCCCTCCGAGCTCACAGGGAAGGTGTGGGACCTGCAGCTCCACCTGCCACTTCCCAGTGTCATGATGCAACACGAAAATCCATCTTTTCTGCTCTTCTGCCTGTTGGTGAAGTTGTATGGATTTTTTTACTATTCAAAGTACGATTTTAATCATGAATGTTGTGATTTGTAATTCTAATATTTACACAGAAAGCTCTTCTTATATCTTTCTTCATAAAGTAATATTCAAATCAAAGTGCAGGTTTCATTTCATACAGCTTTGAAGTTGATCCTTTTGACATTTCACATTTTCATGTCATGCTTTTAATTATGAAAAAAAAGTTTCACTCATCATCATTTCGGTTTTTTTGCATATTTCCTTAACTGCCTTTTCTTCAACTGTCTCAGAAAAGTGGATGAAACACACCGGTGAGTGTGAGATACTTGCACAGGCTGGGAATGGTCATATGAATGTGACATGGACATCAAAATGCACCTTCCCCTGTGGGAAACACACAGTTTCCTGGGGGTCTGGCAGGGTTTAGGGGTGAGGGCTCAAAGAAGTGTCTCAGCAGAGTGTCACCCTGCTGAGCGGACAGACTGGAAGTAATGGCTCAGATACCTACCAGAAAGAGAAGTGGGTTCTTCTCTGAACAAAATCCCAGCACCCTCCCAACCTCTGCAGGGAACAGTAAGACTGTGGGTTATTGGTTTTTGAGGGACAGAAGGGAGAGAAGAGTGACTCTTTCAAGAGCTCAGCACAATGCACAGCTGTCCATACCAAATAGAGTTTCCAAGAGCCAATATAAAAGTGACTTTTCTGCCTGAACACAAGAGCCAGGAGTTTAAAAAGTCTTTCGTCCTCCATGTGAGACAAAGGGGGCTGATCCCAGCAACCTCTTTCTCTTCTTTCTTGCCTGTACAGACATTTCATTATACCGAGAAATTTCACTACTAAACTCTTAACGACCAGTTCTATCTCAGGAGGAATCTCAAAGCAGAGAGAGGTTTGTTGCCCTGCATGGTCCAGCTGAAAACCACCAACAGATTTTCTCCACCCACCAGCGACTGAAGGAGCTTTGGGAGGTCCAGGCAGGGTAGACCCCAGCCTTTCCCCGGGCTGGATCCGTGGGGGCTTCAGCATCTGCCCTGCTCCAGAGGGAAATACTCTCCCCCCCAGAGCTCCTGTTCACGCACGCCCTAGCAGAATCCCTGGTCTCACTTTTTAATTTATTTATGAGGTTATTTTCAATACCTGGGTTGTGGCAATTATTCCATAAACTACAGTCAGCATAACAAGATCCTAATAATGCATAGCTATTTCAGGCTTCTCAGAGATATGATGATTTGGCCACAAAACTGGGGGACATGTAGTAGAGAAAATGCAAAAAGAGAGAGAAGAGCTGTGGGAGGGAGGAGGGGGGCAGGGAGATGATTTTCTGTGCCCGTGACAGCCCTTCTGTGCCTCCGGGGCAGAGCAGGATTGTGTAACTTCATTACACAGGACTGCAGATAGACCTCACCAACACCCCAGCCCCAGCTTCCCGGCATCCTCTGGATATAAGGTGACCTCCATTAGTGGTGGGGAGACCTCAGGAGACCCCTGGGAGACACAAGGAGGGTCCCCGCGGGTCATCATGGTCAGCTTGGAGGTAATGTGGGGCAGCATGACTGGTGGGTCTTCTGCACCCAGACATGCAAGGGTTAGTGCTCCTCTGGCAAGGTTTTAACATGTCATTCCCTGCTCAGAGCTGCTGGATCACGCACAGCCCCACAGAGGTTCTCCAGGTGTTCCCTGCTCCTCAGGAAGAGCCATCACAGGCTGCATGAAGGCAAGTTCTCCTCAACCTGAGATGTAAATGGGTCGAGCCTATTACCTAGGGATAGGTACCGCCTACCTTGGGACACAATGTCTGAGAGGACAGAGGTTTGCCTGAAAGTCCTGTGACCTGCCAGGCACTTTCAGTTCAAATTGTATTTGTCCATTAGAGAGATAGTATTATATTAAAAAAAAAAAAATAATCCAGCTTCCACAACCCAGAGAAAGTTCATGTGAGATATATATATATATATAAAGGATAAGAGTGTTGTACCTTCTCTTGCACTGCATTTGTATTTTCTAATACAACACCCCGGGCAGATGTAATACGCACCTGCTGGAAATTGCTGTTTCTAAAATCCACTCTTGTGTTCTCTCTAGATTAAAGCTGTGTTAAAAATCAGGAAGTTGATGATAAACTACTGGTATTAATCCTTGCTTCAAAAAAGGTAATCATTTTGGATGACTCCAAAACAGCAGCAATGTTAGTTATGACTCAGTTTGTTGGTTTTAAGATACAGAAAAAGAAAGAAGTTCCCCATGCTGCCTGTTTGCTGAGTGTTCACCAAGGACATGCAGCCAGGAAAATACCTGGGGGACTGGGGGAGCTGTCACAGACGTGATGCAGATACCAGCAAACACCCACATGTCTGAAGCACTGACTCATCCTGCTCAGGGCAGGGATAAGAGCACAAACAACGCCGGATTGTCTGATTTGGAAAAAAAAGACAAAAGTATGTTTGTAAAAAAAAAAAAACCACACCACCCTTAACTGTTCCGATTGCATAGCTCTGTGTTTGTCTTCTGTTATCCTATAGGACAGTGCCACCTTCTCATCACGTGTGTTGATGAAATTGGAAAAGAATGTGAATTTAGGGCATGGGGAAGTAGCTACGGGCTGTAGCACTCAGGGAAAGCTTTACCTTCCGGACAGTGCAGGGATGGATGCTGAGAAGATGGTGGTCACTGCAGAGAGAGAGCAGCTTGACTCTGGAACAACTCAGCTCCTTCCTGGCTCTGGAGCCCAGCTAGCAGTGGTGGACAGTGGGGAAGGAGGGCTAGAAGAACCTGCAGATCCAGAAATAAGATGTGTCTCTCCAATAGCCAGCAGGTTAGCGAATGTGGAGTAGAAGAGGCTGTGAGAACAGGAGAGAACTTCATGGGTCTCACTCGGACCCCTAACAGGCAAGTTGGCACGGAACTTATCCCAGATATTCCCACAGTATCTGCAGTACTTTAGCAGGTTGTTTAGTGCAGAAGTAGCACATCATGGAGCCATGGCACCAGGCAGAGATGAGAGACACCTTTCTACTCAGTCTGACCTGGGAGTTTCCATCCTTTAGATGTCATTGGGTTGGGCTAGCTTTAGCTAATCTAGTTCAGCTAAAGCATCCCCACCACAGACACGACCCGAAGCTGTCTGAGGGACTAGTCATTGCCTTGGACCATTGTAGTTGTTGGAGACTGATGACTGTGCCATACCCATCTGGAACAGATCTCCTGCTTTTATTTCTGTTTTGTATGTGCCAACACCACTCTGCAAACCAAACCAAACCAAACCAAACTATGCTGAGTAAATGGCATCCAACAGGGAGGTTGCTTCAGAACCTCGCTCTGTTCTGAACCAAAATGCTAAAGGGGATATTCTGCCTGTGCTGAGGAACACTGTGAGCCCTTCCAACAGCTCTGGCACCCACAGCAGTCATCTGACTGCTGCTCAGCGTACCTGACTCAGAAGGAATGGACAGGGAACCTCCATGATGAGGTACATGATGAGGGATGGAGGAGAAGTTATCTGACCATGGATGGGAGAAGGACAGGAGGCTCACTGTTGCTTTCTGCTGTCCTCATCTCTGCAGAGGTCTGTAGAGCACAGGGAGGTCGAGGAAGGGGGCTGGAAGCTGGGTCTGGTCAGAGCTGGGGAGGTCAGAGCTGGTACCCCACTCCTCTGTCTCACTATTTTGCTCCCCCCATCATCTCCTTCCCTGAGAAGGGGTGAGGTCTCAGAGGGACAAAGGGACCAAACAGAGGAACGTGCTGGTCCTATCAGGAGGAATGATGCAGAGGAGCCAGGAGAGGAGCGCCGGGGTGCCCGGGGGATCCTGCCCCACTGCCCTGCAGCAGCAGCGGGAGATGCTGGGTGGCTCAGAACGGAGTGAGGTTCTGAAGCAACTTCCCCGTTTGATCCCATTTACTCCCATTTACTGTGTGGGCAGTGACTTCCCAAAGGAAAGGGAGCTGTGGCTCTGAGTGCCCTTTAAAGAAGGAAGGATTTTATATTTCCCACAGCAGCCCCCTCCTTCCCCACTGCCATGTCTGTGGTGCTCTACAGGGCAAGGCTGGGGGGACACACAGCCCAGGCAGGGGATGGGCCCAGAAACATGCTCAGGAGCATCCCCACAGGGCTCCCACCACTCCCACGGCCACCGAGGGACACCCAGAGGCACAGCTCCCTGCCCTTTGGCAAGTCACTGTCCATGCAGGTGGCCCTGCCAGGCTGGCATAACGCCGTCATCACCCAAAGCGAGCTGGATGCTTCTCAGTAAGAGGAGAGTGTTAATGTAATGGGAAAAGAGATTAAATTATGTACAACTGCTCATACACCTCCTTCTATACATCAGAAATGTGGAATAATAGGTCAGGGAATAACCATGCATACAAAAGAGAAGAATTTCCATCATAATAAATTCATAAGGACTCATAACAAACAGTACTTGTTTGTTTATGCAGAACTGTAATATTGACCTGATTACAGAAATAACAGGAGACCTCAAAGGAAGCCATAGGGCAGCGTGGTCCCAGGCAGAGGCACGGGCAAGATTAATACTATCGCTCACAAGATGTGACAACAGCTACCCTTGGAACATGAAGATATCTGAAAGTTAATGAAGAGATAGGAGTGTGATAATAAAGATAAACATGTCTTTTTAGGTTAGGCTGCCCCACTGCAAGCCTTATACTCTTTGATAATGCGGTTCTTCAAAAACATGCTGATGACAGCCCTGTGAAGGCAAGATAATTTATCTTAAAATTGAAGAGAGAAACCAGGAGGCGAAGAATGTGGCACCAAAATATGGATGACAGTGTCCTTGCCAAGGAGGCAAACAACCTTATTAAGGGAGAAAGGGGAAGAGATGGCTGTATTAGCAATGAAAAGGAAGTCTGGGGGAACATAATTACAGCGAGGGATTCATATCAGCGTCTGCACCGCCAGGCTGGAGGGGCTGACAATCATTTTTGTGGGGAGCATCAGAAAACAAATGGCACCATTTCTAGTGCATGGGCTTTATGTATCAAATTCATTAGTCCTGAAGGCCCATTACAGGAGTTAATTTAAAGGTAAGAGAAGCACAGCAGTAAATACTAAGTACCGCAGTGAGAAGGCTGTGGCTGCCGGAGGAGCAGCCCCAAGGGGTTCTGTCCCCTCTCCTCGGCAGCCCCCACGGTGTCACCGCACATGGGGACCGTGCCACCCCGCTGTCCCACGGCCACCGGCTCTGCATGCTGGGGAGCAGGCAGAGGGACAGCCCCTTCTCCCCGGCACATGGTGTCACAACAGCGGAGCACACAGGACAGCGAGACGCCTTCAAGGCACCTTCCGAAAGAGCTGAATCTTTCCGAGAGAAAACAATTAGCAGGAGATTGAAGAGACAGTGTAGTTTCTGGTTTACAAGAAATTTGAGGATTTCTGCTCTGCAGACCTTGTCCTTTGTGTTTGAAACACAATGAATTAACTGTTCATCCGTGTTTCAGATCAGCTTGGAATTTTACTTAACAATGAAGGAATTAGGAAGCTTTTTACCAGAGTGAAATAGGGATACTGACCTCCTCAGGGTGGGATCACAATAACTCTGCTGCTGAAGTGCCACCTAACAGGACTGCACCAGTGCACACACACAAATACACACACAGGGCAGGTTCACGTATGGAAACCTAGCAGTAATTTCTCTTCTGACAAGGGCATGAGTGGTAAAAATCAACCAAAACTAGAAGAATTAGAAGGCAACAGCAGTCCAGACTCCTAATCTGCCCATCCTTATCCAGCAGCAGAAGTTTGAATTATTTACATTTGGCCATGAATAAAGGATTTGCAGCACGCTTCTACACTCTTGAAGGGAGCTCTGAATGGCTTTTCTTGTCCAGAAGAGAGATCTGAAACAGTGGGGGGGTCTTGTGGTGGGTGTAAGTCACAGTGGCCAAACACAGGCCACAGCTGGCAGCACTGGCCCAGGGGTTGCAGTGGGGATGGGGGTCCCCAGCAGAGCCCATGCCCCCACTCACCTCTTAACATAAAGGTTCAATACAGCATTTGATTGAGATAAGGCACCTGTGGAATGCCACCCTATTTGAAATACAATTTTTCCAGTTTTATACTAAATTTGCTCATTTCTCTTTCTGAAAAACCACTGAGCACGAATCTGAAATGTGCTTTGCGGGCTGAGTGAGGAGTCAGAAGCTTTCAAGGGTGGGTTGGAGGGGGCTTGGAGCAACCTGGGAGGTGTCCCTGCCCAGGGCAGGGGCTGGCACTGGAGGGGCTTTAAAAGGTCCCTTTCCACCCAGGCCATTCTGTGATTCTATGATTCTAAGCTTAAAAACTGGGCAGCAGAGGGGTGCTGTTTCAGAAATGACTTTCACACAAATATACAATTAACTGCAATTTCAGGCAGGGATTGTTTCATTTTCTGCACCTTTTTTTTTGTAGACGTAAATGTATTAATAAAACACTGTGATTTTTATACACAGTTCTCAGCAGGAAATGACTCTCAGCTGTAAGAGACTTCCGTCAGGTGCTGGATTATTTTGCCATGAAATTTGCTCATTTCATTATATTTTTATCACGACATATTTGGCTTCTAATAAAACAGCATTTTCCTCAAAACCTCATTTTTGATGGTTCCTAAGAATGCAAAGGGAAGGGGAGCAGAGAGAGGGCACTGCCTTCCTCCAGCAAATCAGGGCAAACTGCCTGGCTCCTGGGCAGCTGCGGCCCCCGGGTGCTCTGCCAGCAGAGAACAGAGCACATTTTGCTCCAGATTCTCCATTTCTGCTGATTTCAGGGGCATGGCTTTAACTGAAATTGGATAGCAGAGTAATCCACTGACTGAGTCGGTGCAGAGGGACCACATGGCTGCAAAAGAAACTGGTCCCTCCTGGGGACACCCCCAGCCATCACCCCTGGGGAGATGTGGATGCAGAGCATCCTCCCCCGTGCCCGGTGGAGGCAGGGATGGGCATCGCAGGCAGCAGAGCCACTCGGATGTACCCAGCTCCTGAAAAACGGCTCGGATGAAGGAGTTTTCACAATCAGAAGGGGTGGAGAGGTTTCAGCTGGTGAAATGATGAAGAATATGCTTTTACAAATCACATAATCTTTGAGAAATTTTGATGAGGAACCTTTCAGACTCTGGAAGTACAGGCTGCAGGGGTGAGCTTTAAAGAGAGGGAGATAGAAAATTCCTCTTCACTTTTTTTATCCCCCACAAACAAACAAGGTTTGTGAAAGCGCAAGCACAGAAAGAGAAGCCTATAGAGAAAAGAACAAAGAAACAGTCAGACTTTATGTGAATGTTACTTACCTTGCATAGATGGTTTTCCCTGGAGAAGTGCTTTTCTATCACAATAAAACTTCGCAGATGTGCAATATTGCAGAAAAAGCCTGACTTAAAATTTTCTGCTTTATAAAAGTGCTGGTATCTGTTGCACAACGGCCACTCTAATTTTTTATCTTTCCAATGAATTAATATTGAGGAGGATAAAATTTCCACAGTCTCTTCAGTCTGTTACTTGCCTAAAATCAGTGGTTGCCCTGCTTGTGACCAGAAGGGACTGTGCTTAACTTTGGCTCTTTCATCAAGAGAAGGACCTGGCAGTTACTGGGCTGTGGGAAATCACAACACCTGGGGGTGAGCATCCCCATCCTACTCCAGGTGAACATCCCCATCCCATCCCAGGGTGAGCATCCCTATTCCACCCCAGGTGAACACCCCAATTTTGGCTCATGGTGAAAATCTTCCTGGGACTTCTTTGCTGCAGCACCCAGAGGACCAGCATCCCTCACACCCATGTTTTATTTGTTTTAGTTTATTTTTATTGTGTTGGTTTATGTGTTTTTTTAAGTCTGAGAAACATCCCAACCCTCTGGTATCTGTTGTTACCAGCTGCCAGGCTGTGGGTGGGAGAAACGAGTATCTTGGTGTGGCCCCGGGGACCCACATGGCAGCCCCTACCTAGTCCCCCTCCCGGGATATTTCAGCGCGGCAGCTCTCAGCCCCTGTGGGAAGGTGCTGGGAGAGGGTGTGGGTTCCCAACACTAATAAAAAACTCAAGAGAGTGCGGAATTAGCAGCTCCCTGGACCAAACTGTCGCAGCCGGAGCAGCAGAGAGAAGCTCTCACATTTTCTTTTGCTGAAGCGTTTTCTGGAGGTCGGTGTGACATCCCCTCTCTGGGGGCACTGGGAGGGAAAGGATCAGCAGGTCCAAAATCCTGGCCAAATGCTTGTTTCTGCTCTTCAGGTTCAGGGCAATCCCTCAGGCCTGGTGTTAAACGTCCAGCTTCCTAGGGCTTTCCAGGAAAAATACCTGATGGTCGTATGGAAAGTTTTGCAAGAAACTTGTTGATGTATCTGTAAAGTGTTAGATGTGGAATTTGACCCAAGGAAAGCTCCGCATATGTGTGTAAATATATATAAAAGTAAACAAATATATGGTAATTGTATAATTAATATGTACTACTATACACAAAAGTATGCAATGATAGTGTTTGTAGCGGTGCATAATGCTACTTAAACGTGTATGATACTTATACAATAACATACAATTTAACTATTCATACACAAATCTATTTGTGCAATTAAATGTATACAATGTTTGTTATAGGCATTGTATATGCTGTTTATATATGACATATACATAATGTATGAACATGTTTTGGAATTATTTTTTTCATACCATGGGTTTTATTTTATGAAAAAAAAAGAAACAATCAATTGAAATTTAGAATTCAAAATGTCTCATTATGCTAAAAGAATTAAGAAATTTGAAATGTTTTGGTTAAAAGATTGCAAGTGTTGACCTCAATTTTTACTGATAATGAATTTCAACATATGTATTTTGTGAAGATGAAATAATTTTTCATTTCTGTCATTAGCATTTTGCTGCATTCTTCTCATACATTTTCCTTTTATGCATCTTAATAAAATAATTGTGGGCCAAAGATATTAATCACGCAACTCAGTCTGTTTTTCTGTTATACTTGAAAATGAAAGGCAGCTGGACGTTCAAAAGTTTTCGTTTAACATCAGAATAGCTAGATATTTTGTTTCCAGGACTATAAAACATGTGAGAGCAAGAGAAAAAGAATTAACATTTTGGGGGCAGTTAAATTAGACTGAATGGCTGAGATAGATAAGACAGCTGAGCTATTGAAAAGAGAGTAAATTAATATGCCTGCTCAGGTGTAAGATCCCTTTCTTGTAATAGATTTCTCTTCACTTTTTTTTTTGACGTGTTTTCCATGATTTAGAGAGAAAGCAACAGACTGAATAAGGGCCAAGGAGGCTGCTTCTTTCATCTGCTCTGTTTTGCTTAAGTGATAGTTGCAAATAGCTTGGGTTTGGTTCAAACAGTTTGTCCCAACCGGAATGGAAACTGTGTTGCACATTATGAAAATGTGTGTTTAGCATGGTTTAATGATTTTGAATGAAAAAGTTAGTTCTGAGACAGCAAAATAACAATTTTATCTTTTCCAGATTTCCCTTCCTTGATCGCATTGTTTTATTTCAAAACAATGAAAATTGCCTAAATGTATTCCCTCCAAACACTGCAGTGACCGCTCTGGGCTGATCCCCCAGAGGAGCCTTACCTCTGGGGATGTTACTGTCCCCCCGCCCCGGTACGATGCTGCACCAGGGGGTGTGTGGAGCCGAACCAGATGTGAGTCAAAGTGTGCATCTTTCAAGACACTTCAGTGAAAATCATCCAGTCCCATCATCCTGCCCCCCCTCCCACCACACCAGGTTGCTCCAAGCACCCTCCAACCTGCCCTTGAACCCCTCCAGGGATGGGGCAGCCACAGCTTCTCTGGCCAACCTGGGCCAGGCTATCACCACTCTCACACCAAAGAAAGTTCTTCCCTACATCTCATCTCCATCTCCCCTCTTTCTTTTTTCCCCTCAACCTATCATTCTACTCCCAGATATTTTTGAAGAACCAGAAAAAACATTATCCTGCCTTTGAGGGATGTTTCCAGATGGTCCCTTGGTGGCTGTATATCCATGTACACACTGTGGAGCTTGAGCTGGAATGGGAGTGAGCAACAGGAGCTGGTTGTCTTCTCCTTTACCTCTGAAACAGATGGAGAACAGCCATAACAAGCGGTGGTTTTTCAGGGGCATCTGCTGGCCTGACTCTGGGCACTGTGGTGCCCACACCGACAGGACACAAGTCCTGCCTTCCCCTGGAGCATTTACACCATGGCTAGGGTTAAGAGATGGGGGATGTGGAAACAGGAGGAGATTCAGAGCTGGGAAGGGATTTTCCTGTAGGCAGCACTTAGGATCAGTGTCAGGAGGACAGTTAATTTTTGTGAACCTTCATCCAGTCAAAACTCCAGATGATCCTGCCTGTCTAAAGGGGGAAACACAACCCCCAGGAGGTGTGATCTGATGCAGCACCTGAATGGTGTCTCCCACCCCGTGCAGTGACACCACAGAATGAGACTTTCCTCTCTCTGCTGGAATTTGTTATCAGCCATCCATGACTCCTCACCTTGACTGACACATCACCAACAACACTGAAGAAAAAATGCCCAATGGAAAATATGCTGGTCATACCAGATAGAAAAATTGTGAAGAAACAAGCCAAGGTCCTGGCAGTGCCAGCCCCCGGGAGCTCACCCCGAGCATCTCCAAACAACACCCACGGCAGCAAGTGCCTCCTTGCCGTGTTCATCACAGCATAGGGCCTGTATCAATGAGCAAGGACCAAACAGACTGATGCTGAATTGTTGGGAGAGATAAAAGTTCTTTAAAATATGGGCAGAGGAACATGTTGCTCCAGAGAAGTCTCCTGAAAACTTGAACTCAGAGTGCACTAATGGAAAGATCTTTCCCCAGGGGGAGGAAAGTGCAGGGTTTGGGGGGGCTTGGCTGGATGCTGAGCCTACAAATACGGAGTATGGAGACTGCTTTTCCCATCAGTTTCCCCCCAGATGTACATTCAATTAGAAAATATTACGAATTATTCACTAAGCTGATTGAATCAGCTGAGGCTGCACAGAGCAGAATATTAACAGAATTCTGACACGAGAGGAAAGCGAGTGGTAACAATTAATTACAGAGGCTACAAGTGCATGTGTTATTCTGTTCATGCCCTTTCAGGCAGTGTCGGTTACGTTACTTCTAACATTTACTAAAGCCTTTTCAATTATTTAATTTCCAGAGCACAGTGAGTTCCCAAAGGCAGCAGAGCTGGGGTTGGCTCTGGGTAGGACCGGGGTTTGGGGGGAATCCACATTCCTGGCAGGAACGGGGAACCCTGCAGCCCGAGAGTCCTTGTCAGGAGTCACAGAGATGAGAAGGGAAGTAAAATCTCAGCGCCTCGATGAAGAAATCAAGGAGAGATGTTTATTTCAAAAAGAGCCTATTATGCACAGTATTAGAAAACACCAATCAGTGGTGGAAATTATTTTTGGCGAATCTGAAGAAGGATTCAGACGCTGGCATGCCATCTGCATGACAATGAAACCAAAGGTTGCCCTGATTAAAAATACAATGAGAAAAACATATACAGCAGAAGGAGCCATGAGACCTGGAGGGAGCAAGGTATGAAAAATTATATTTTTCCCAAAGTACAGCAGGCATGGCAATTCACTAAAAAATGGCGATTAAGGAAGAGGAGTAACAGAAGTCAGGAGATTATGCAGAAGGAGCTGGACATTTCCATTCCCTTGGCCAGCGGTGACAGCAGCCGCCAGCCCAGCCCCGGCAGGGCAGAGTCCGTGAGTCCGTGCCCTCCTCTGAAGAGGAGCTGCTGACACCAGCGGCCAGGGACAGCATCTGCCAGGCCTGGCCCCAGTTTAAAGTCATTCAAGGTGTATTTGAAACAGAAGGTCTCTTTCCCATAACACCTGAGCAAGTAAAATGCAACAATACATTCTCCATCCCCACCCTCCGCTGCAGAAAGCACAGCACAGGGCATTTTCCCCACACAAAGCCATTCCCCTGGCTGGATCCAGTGTGTCCCCTGAAAAGCCCCATCTGTGATGGCTCTGCTGGAGCAGATCATCCTGCCAGAGGGTGGAAAATGGGCTGGGGGACCACCAGGGCCCCTTTCAGCTGGGTGCTCTGGGACCCTGTGAGCCCATCACATCATCTGGCACTGCGTTCCTCCAGTTGTCCACCTGAACAGGGAGGACAAACAAACAGACAGCACAGACTTGGCAAGAGACAATTTTTTCATAAGCCATCCCAAAATCATCAGCCTGAGGGAAGAGACTGATTTTGAAACCTTGGCGAAGTTATTAGCAGCTAAAATGAGGGGGTTTTTAATGAGGAGTATCTGGCAAACTATTTTATCGTCGTTACCAGCATCATCTCTGAGCATTGATTTCCTTAAACAAATCAGGGTAAGTGAAGATAATGGAGAAGAAATAAGTATTTTTATATATTTACTGTTTACTCTACCATGTCTAAGTGCAGATCCATGTTTAGGGAAATGTGGGCACTTCTGCATTTTCTGAACTCTAATTTGTTTGCAAAGGAAAGAGATCTGGAAATCTTTGATTAAAGCCTCAGCATTTGAACCTCTTGCAGCAGCACAACACTGATTTCAGAGAGTATCTGTATTTGTAACCCACACGCCTCTTAAACCGCACCGTATCACGCACAATGGGTGTGTTTTATAGAATCACAGAGTGGTTGGGGTTAGAAGGGACCTTAAAGCCCCCCCAGTGCCACCCCCT
>BJBW01005675.1:52436-79334 GCA_004320125.1 Scolopax mira
CTCCCCTCTTGCAGTGTCAAACCCTTCCCCCTCCTCCTGTGGGTCCCCTCCCTGATCAAGCTGTTTCCTTACATGAGGGCACTGTGACTGAGAGTGAATTTACCACAGATTAACTCTTACTCACAGAGCTTCCACGTAAATGGAAATTGAACATGAATATAGAGATGCCTCATGCGTGTTCACACTGAAATTAGTTTAGGATTCAAAGAAATAGTCATATATTCTATTACTGTATTCGCACAGCCCTAATCTAGAATAATAGACTTTACTGGATAATTACAGAGACTCTTTAACATGCGGTATTGCATAAATTAAATAAGTGAGTCAGAGCTGTTTTGCAGCTAACGACACTAAGGAAGAATCACAGCTAGGGCTGGTGAAAGCAGAGATGGGTGTTTCTGGAGGGGGGTGAGCAGATGCTCCCCTCTGTTCTGCCTGCACCCTGGGGGGCTGCCTGTCCGGAGATACTGCCTCCCACCGACACTGGGACTGAGGAAACCTGTCTGGAAAATTCTTTGGGTTTCTTATTTTTAATGGAAAAAAAAAAAAAACCATAAAGAAACAAACAGAAAAGAGAGAAAACAAAAAACAATCCCTGAACTTTTCAAATTAAATAAATCTCACCTGAGGAGAATGATCTTCTGCCACAGCAAACCCCTGTAGTTCATATCACCGCCAAAACTGCTCTCCCTGGGGATGCTCAGGGTCCCTGCCCGGGGCAGGGGGGTGGGCTAGGTAGTCTTTAAGGTCCCTTCCCACCCACACCATTCTGTGATTCTATCGTTCCCAGATGGCCTAGAGCCAGGGACCTGCCTCAGAAAGTGACCGAAGGCAAGTCTGGGACCAGCTCTGGGGTCTCACCTCTTCCCACCTCTTATCCCCAGCTATGATTTTATTTTTAATCTTCTGTAGTCAGATGAAAAATTCTACTTAATTAACAGCAGGGAAAACTCTTTCCCATTCACTGTTTTCTGATCCAGTTCTGTTGCAGATCTTTCCAAGGACCCCAGGGCATCACAGTCTTTTGAAACCTCTCTTTTATCACTTCTCACAAAGAAGCAGCATTGATAGCCAGAAGATGGATTAAGTTGCACAGTTCTCACTAAATACCTGAGGAAGAAAGAAAATAAAAGTTTTATTTTTAACTAAAAGTTAACCACTCTGATATCTGATAATCTTGTTCTTTGAAATTACCTGGGTTCTTACTTGGGTAAAATAACATCAGCAAACTGTGGGCAGGCAATTTATGTCCTCTGCTCATCCACTAACAGTCCTGCCCAGACCATGGCATGGCTTCCCCTTATGTTTTTGAGCAACCAAAGTCATAGACTAGGCCATTTCCATGTTCAAAATGAAGTACTGTAGCAAAATCTTGTCATCCTGAATGCTTTGGCAGCAGCATCTCACTGTGGGTGCAGTATGAGCAGAAGACATGGGTTCGTGATGGTTTTGTTAGTGTTGGGTTGATGGTTGGACTTGATGATCTGAAAGGTCCCTTCGAACCCAGACAATTCTATGATTCTCTGACATGCAGGGTATCAGTTGGGGGAGCACATGGGGTGAGGAGTGAGGATGCTGCACAGCTTTGTGCAGCCCACTTCCAGAGAGGCTGCACCACACACCCTTGGCCATCTCACACACCTTCACAGCAAAGTGAGCCACAAACCAGACGTTTCTCCTGCTCAGGAAGGGAGGAGATGTGAGCAGAAGCTGCTGCTCCACACCACCAAAGGTGTGTCCCTACCATCACCTGGGGCTGCAGGGTTCTACCTACAAACCTGCATTGCTCAGCCATGGCCCAACTGCTCAGACTTTGGTAATTTTCTGAAAAGGCTGTGGTGGAAGGCTCTAGTGAAAAAAGATAACAATGTAAAATGCAAAGTAAAAGACATTTTCCTCTCCCATGAAAGTGTAGAACCTTTCTTTCCATATCAAAAAAAAAAAAGGGGGAAAAAGAAAATAAAGAAAATATAACGTTTTGGGTTTTTTTCAGAAATATAAAGAGAAGGGACAGAGGGAGAAGAAAGGGAAAAACCTCCCCCAGGCACATGCTGGGGTGGCCCAGTGGTGCCAATGCTCAGCTGGCATGAGGGACACCAGGAGGGTCCCCATCAGGCCCTGCAGCAGAGCAGGGAGACCCCATGGCTGGGTAAGACGAAGCAGGAACCTCGCTCCATCGCTCTGCTGTGCCCGGCGGGCTGCCTGGGACCACAGTCTCCCTCCTCAGCCAAACTGGTACGTGTGCTCTTGCAAATCAAGTTATTTCAACTAAATGACATGTCCAATTTTGTTTGGCAACTCGCGTGTGTGTGCTCAACCTTCCCTTGTCACAGCACATCCAGTATGTTCTCCTCCTTGGCATTCTGGATTTAAACTCTCACGCTGACCTTTTCAAACATAATTATTCTTACTTCTCACAGAAGGTCTGAGGCTTTTGGACAGATGAATAGATTTGCCCTTATTTCTCCTATGCAGAGTAAATATGATCAATAAGAATATCCTTCCAGATTTCTCTCCCCTTTCTCTCCCACACGTACCCTCACGGTTATGAATAGACTCCTGAAGATGTCCAACTACCAGGTCTCCTTCTTCAAATACCAGAGTAGAAGATTAAGGCTTTGTGCATAAATTGGTTTGTGTTTTGTGCCAGAAACCTGGTCTGGGCTGACTCAAAGACCCAAAAGGAGTGCCAGAGGCCAGCAAGGTTTCCCTGAAATAATGCTCCCTTCTTATTGTCCAAATGGGTCTTTTTATTCAGATTTTTTGTCAGGATTAACTAATTCAGCAGAGTTCCTGCAATGCTTGTGGCGGTTTTACATGCAGCAGAGGTTGTAACCAGAAAGAGATGGAATTATGTCACCTGGGACAGGTTCCAGTTTCCATCTGAGACACCCTAGTACATGCTGATCCTGGTTTCCAGGTCCCTCTTCAGAGAGAAGTGGTTTTTCACTCACTGCCACCTTGTCTGCCAGCCCCATCATTCAAGCATACTTCGAAGAATCCAAGGGCCATAGTGACCTCTAATATCAATGACCACAAGATTCTCCATCTGCAATGACCAGAGGCACCTCTGTCTTCAACCACCAAAAGCACCTCCACATCCAGTGACCTTAGGCATCCCCATCTCCATTGAGGCAGCTGCAATTTCACTCCAGAGCCCAAACACCTGAAGCCCCAGAGAAGGATCCTCTTCTGCAACTGGACACTGCAAGGGGATGAGGGAGGTTTTGAAAGAAGGGATTAGCTCTGTTCCCATTTGGAAACCTGTTTTATAGACAGGCACTAGAAAGCCTAGGGAATTGTATAATTAACAGTGAACTTAATATTAAACCTCTTTTGTATCTCTTTTGTGTATTTGCACAAAAATAGCTGTTTCCTTCACAGCAAAGCCCATCTGAAGCGCAGATTAAAGGATCTTACATTTTGCATTTCCAAAATTTCTGTGGCTTTTACCTCTCTAATTTATTAGCTTCAGATGTGTATCTCCAACCTCAGAGGAGCTTACCGCGAGACGCAAGGCTGAGCCCTCGCAGGATCAGTGGCAAACTAGCAAGGTCAGTCCCATCCTCCCGTTTCCATGGCGATCGCTGTGATAATATATAACATGGCAGCACCATCTTTCTACCCGTTCCTAAGGCTCAGCTCCTGGCTTTGTCTGCACTCCCTTGAAAGGGAGGTGAGATGAAAAAGGAGCTAACAGCCAAGAGGGGACAACCGAAGCCGCTGCCGAGGAGCACACTGGGTGCTTTGTACCCGCTCCCTGAACAAGGCAAGTTTTCAACAAAGATTTTTTTTGCAAGGGCCTGGTGTGTGCCTAGAAAGTGCAGCCCCCCTGGTGGTGTTGCACTCAGCGATCTGGATCCTGCCAGAGATAATCTTTTTCGTTTGTTTCATTTTGTTGATCAGGATGTATTTTCCCCATAAGCAAAAGTACAAGAAGATTTCTCCTGCTCCGTTACTAGGACACACTCTTGCTGAAAGCAAAGCGACCTGTGGGTGACAAAGCACTTTTTGGTGTCGGAAAAAGCAGCAGTGGGACTGGTACCTCAATTATTCCAAGTACCTGGAGAGGACAATGCTGTGACATGGCCCATCCACTCCTCGCACCCAACCACCCAGCAAGGGGACGGGCGGTGGGGCAGGGACCCTTATGGGGGGAGGCCACATTCCAAGGAAGGTTAGAGCTTTTCAGCAAAACATACTACATGTGTCTGAAAATAAAAGGTTTCTAAACCTCAGCTCTTCGCAGTGAGAGCCAGCTTCAGTGAGCATCGCAAGCTTTTGGATTTAGAAGTTTAAAGCCCTCATAGAGCAATGTTTCTAGTTTTTGATTGGTTGAGAATTCTGGAATTATTTCACAATTGCAGGAATGTGTATGTACTTGTATGTCTTCATGTCTATATATATGCACACACTTGTCTATAAATTCAGATGTGCATTCCACCAGCACTCCATAAACTTCTCCCTGGAGAGCAGTCATGTCAACTGCTCTTCCCAGAGACCTCTTTTGCCTTCCCATGCCTCATTTCTAATTTATCTGCTTGAGCTCTCAAGTGTTTGTCAGGGCTGTGAGAGAGGACGGGCCACCAGTCAGCAGCACTCCCAGGAGGATCCAGCTGATGCTGGGCTGGGATGCAGCAGGGGATGGAGTTGGTGTTACCCTGTGGTGGCTGAGCCCAGGCAGGAGGTGAGGAGACTCTGGTGTGTGGGTTTCGAGCTCCTGCTGGGCTCCCACATCACAGGGAACAGGGGAGGGGATGGAGCTGGTGTGGGGCTGTCAAACAGAAGCGTGGAGCAGAACTTTCACCATTCATCTAGTGTGAATGTCATGACTACAGCCCACCTTTTCTTGTGAGTAGAACATATTGTTCTACCAAAAATTGGTCAATATCTGAAAATTATTTACTCGGAAAGAGAAAGGCTATGCCTCAAACAATGAGTGCCATGTGAAACTTCCTTCTGAAAGGAGTTATCCAAGGAGCACTCGAATGTTATTGGAAGACAGCAACAGTTCCTAGACACCTAAATATGTCTGTTATGAGCATCCTCATTCTGAAATCTGAATGGAGAGATGTAAAAATGGATATCCATTGTAGTGCATTATATTATCATATTTTAAAGCAGTCTTCAGCTGTAACAAGCTCTAAGGTATTTTCTAGAGTGATGAAGTATTTAATAAAAATAAGTCAAAGAGTCACTGGAGACCTTAGTGGCTTGTATGCCCTTTGAAATACATTACTGGTCCAAAAGATATTAGCTTAATACTCTCTTCTAGTTAAAACTGTGATTCATTGTCTAAGAGGAGAAAGATTTCAATGGATCTGCAAAACTCTTTTAGCTTCATTCAGCATATCTGGATAAAATTTCCATACAATTCTTGTTTCCTCTGTGTAGAAAAAGAGACAGATTATAAAGGGTGCCATTGTCTGATGAGAATATCTTATCACATCAAAGGGCATATTAAGCAACTTCTAGACCTTCCAGCAAGAATTCACTCCACAGAACCCAGTAGTCCTTTCTCTGCAGCACCTGAGGTTTGAGCAGATGCTGCTGGAGTCTGGGAGCTGCCCCCAGCAGACTCACCAGCCTCAGGCTCCCACATCAGCCTGGTATCAGTGGAAATGATGGCCAAATTCAACCCCCAAAGAACTGAAATATGCAGCGATGCCGAATGTTTGGTGATGTCTCTTCTACCAGTTTTCAGGTTTTTGCCCCCTTCTAATTGCTTTTGACTCACTTGTTCCTCTCCGCTCACCCAATGGCCCAGTGTGTCATTTGTAGATCTTATTCCAAAGCCAAAGAAAGGTTTGCAGTGACCTCAACCAGCACACAAACCTCAATGTGATCACAGTCACACAGAAGAGACCTGGAAGCCAAAGGCAGGTCCCTTTCTTCTAGAAAGCTGGAGAGGGACTTTTGACAAGGGTATGTAGAGACAGAAGGAGGGAGAAGGGTTTGACACTGCAAGAGGGGAGATGGAGCTGAGATGTGGGGAAGAACTTCTTTGGTGTGAGGGTGATGATAGCCTGGCCCAGGTTGTCCAGAGAAGCTGTGGCTGCCCCATCCCTGGAGGGGTTCAAGGGCAGGTTGGAGGGGGCTTGGGGCAACCTGGTTCAGTGTGAGGTGTCCCTGCCCAGGGCAGAGGGTGGCACTGGATGGTCTTCAAGGTCCCTTCTCACCCAAACCATTCTGTGATTCTATGATTCTCTGTCCCACACCTGTGGCAGGATCAGTCCCACAGCACCAGCTGGTGCAGATGGACTTCTCATGGCTCTCTTCAAATGGACCTGAGAGTGTCAAACCAAGAATGTCCCCACACCTGTGGGCTGGGTGAGGAACTCCAAAGCCTCGGTACATGAAACTGAACTGTGAACCCTGCCAGAGACTCACAGGCATCGGCTGTGGGGCTGGGGGCACAGTGACCCCCCCGCTGCATTGCCTGTTTGCAGGTATGAGGGACTCCTTTTGTCCCTCGTTCCAGCAGGAGGAATGGGCTGTCCCCTTCATCTGTTCACTTCCTTTGTGCTACAGCCACTAATGACCCTTTTCTCTCAATAATATAATATAATCACATAGTGATTCAGCCTAACCTGTATTTAACTTGAATTTGCTGATTCTTGCCAGACCTGATGAAACTTCTCTGGGCATCACACCTCCCTCACTACAAGTCTCTAGCTCAAAGCAATTAACCTTTTTTTTTTTCTTCCCCCTGTAATGCCTGAATTTAAGCTTATTTTATTTTCCAAAGAAGAAATCTTCTTTGAGCATGCAACAATCCTATAATTAAAAAAAATTGCCTTTGTGGCATAGAGGTTACATAATTGGCAGGTAAAAATACTTGATATTTTAATAACAGTGAAACACATAAGAAATTTTTCTCACCTTCAGTTGCCTGTGAACAGGAGCTGCTGTGCTTCATGCCTTTACGATCTTCATCAGTCCCTCTGACCCTTCATTTTCGA
The DNA here is from genome assembly GCA_004320125.1 of Scolopax mira. Lineage (NCBI taxonomy): Eukaryota > Metazoa > Chordata > Aves > Charadriiformes > Scolopacidae > Scolopax > Scolopax mira. The sequence goes on from BJBW01005675.1 coordinate 59,399, forward strand.
ACTTTATTTGCCAAATGACCCAATAGCTCACTAAAATAAGCTGAACTCCTCTGCAAAGCAAATCAATCATTTCCTACAATACCTTACTAAGAAATGTTCTGTGCTTGCTAAACTACTACACCAAAGTCTATATACAATGGCAAAACATTTAAAAAGGTTAACATTTTAATGCAGGAGCTGAGTCTGAAAATGGAAAGGGTCTTTGATGTCTGAATCTAACTAGAAATGCCATAGGACTGGGCTTTCATGAATGATTCCTTCTCATATCAACCTTGGCAGGGGCAAAAATTAAAATCTAACAATAGTCTTTGCTGTAATATTTTGACGGTTCTGTGCCTGACCTTTTCAAGCCAGACATGCAACTATCTGTGCTTTTAATCATGTGGGAAGAGACATTGCAAAAACTCCATAAAATTAAAAATAAACAAAATTTCAAAATCTTTCTTAGTCCAAAGGGTGGGATGATGCCAAAGGGTGTTGCTACACCCCTTCTAACCTTCCTTCAGCCTTCCCTGCTTCCAGAGCCAGCTCTCTGGAAGAGCATTCCTGGCCCTGCATGTGATGTCCCCCAGAGATCCCCGTGAGGGGCAGCCACCGAGGCATCCGAGTGCGATGGCTGCAGTGGAGATGGGACGGACTGGGCTGGCACCCACCCTGCTGCTGGAGCATCTTCCTGACTCCATGCGCCAGCTGATGCTGGGAAGCAAAGCTGTAGATCCAGACATGGATCTACATTGGAGAAAAGCAGGGCACACACAGTCACAGGGGAGGGCAGAAAGGTCCCCACGCTTCAGTCTTAGGGAAGAAAGCTGCCTAAGAACCAGAAAACTGGTTGAAGATGAAGATGAGCACAGCTCTATTAGAGCCCTCGTTTTGGTAACGCAAGCCCATCTGTCCCCAGCCATGTGTTGTTGTAATACATGTTCTATACCTGTTCTATACAACGTTCTATACAACAAAGGCAGCCCCTGCAGGGCTCTGGTTCATCCTGCAGCACATCCTGCAGGCACCGACCCGCCGGCTGCTCTGCTCCATCCACAGAAATCAGTTTTTTCTCAGGACAAATCTTTCAAATGTAATCAAAAAGTGTCTGATAGTCTCATTCTTCTCCTTCCTCAGCTTGACCATGTAAACTTTTTGAGAACCATGTTCTGTGGGGTCCGGCTGGACAGTGTGGTCCTGCCCCAGCACCGCGCACATCCATCCCTTCCAGCCTGGCTCCATCCCCTCCGTCCCCAGAGCTCCAGCCTCCCCAGTGCCAACACAGTGGGAAAGCATCACGTGGGCGAGTTTCAGGGGCTCGTTTTTAGGTGCTTCTGTGTTTTAGACAAGAGGAAGACAAAAAATATTTCATTTGTGCCCCTTAGAATTGATGTTTAGCATTTAGAGACATTCTAAGGATTACTTTGCAACATTTTTCTAAATATACCTAAAAGTTTTTTGAGAAACTTCCATCAAATAGTTAAAAATGAGCTTGTCGGCCAAAATTTAGAGATTGGAAAGAGAAAGAAAGATGGGAAGTGGGAGGCAAATGCGTCTCTCATTTTGGTGATGGTGAATGGCTGTCTGTTGATGAAAGTAGGACTAGAGGATCAGCATGCAAACATCTTACTAAACAACAAGGCAAAAGATTTTGGTCGTTAAAGCAGGAGCAAGTTGCACCACGGCAGCTGTGTAGAAGGAAGGAAATTACATTCTGTGACTGTAAGACTCAGAAGGAAATAACATTTGGCTTGCCTAGGGCAAAATGATAACCCTTTTATGTAAGCTAATCTGTTCATAGCTGTTCTCCTTTCTTAGGGCATGTGTCCAGGGCCAGAAAAATATAAAGGCTGTAGGGAAGTGAAGACGAGGGAGGGACGGGAGAGATGAGCCACCCAAGTAGGCAGATTTCAGCAGATATGAAGACATATGCTAAAAATAGACACGATGCTATACAAATCTATTTCATTTTATCCATCGTCCTTCCCATCACACCAAAAATACCGGCAGCACTTCCAGCTAGTCCCAAGCACAAACTGGAATCTTGAGCAGATTGCCCAGACCAGAATGCAGCTGGGAAGGGCCCTGGGTGGTTTTCCATGGAAGCAGTACCTGAGCAATGCCCACGGGCCACCGGCTCATCCCGGCTGGTCATGGCACCACCCTTGCAGCCCAGGGGTCCTGCCCTGCCACTACAGCATCCTACTGATTAGTGCAATTAGTACTGCCCTTATAACTAGTGTGGTTATTAGGTTGCCCTTCCCTCGGGACAGAGGTGCATCCTGTCCTGGGGTGATGGGTTTGTGGGCAAGAGCTCGCCTGCCCTCCTGAACCCCAACCACCTTGGGGGGTCCGGACGATGGGCACAGGCTGCCTGAAAAGGGACAAAACTGAAAGAGGTTGTTCTTAGTGAGACAATGAATATTCCTGCAACCAGAGTGAGGAGAGTTTGATATTTAGATGAGAATTAATCAGGAAAAGGCTCTTTTGTAAGTTAACAACATAAAGCCAGGACAAATTTATTTAACCTAACACTGGGGGAAGGACAGTGTTTAATCAGGAACCTGAAATGATCATTTTCTGTACCAGAGGACTGGCACCTGGTGTGCCCAGCCCTCATGAAACAAAGGAAAGATAACCCCCAAGGCAAACACGAACTGCCCTGGTCACAGACCATGGGTGCCACCTCCCCAACATCTGGAGCAAGTTACAGGGACACATTCCCACTCCTGTTTCTGTGAGATGCCCCTTTTGTGCCCCTTTGTTCCCCTGGTACAACTCTCTCAGCTGCTGGCAGCCCAGACATTCCCGCGGGAGCCACTGCAGAAGGGCATCGCCAAGGACCCTGGCAGTGTCCCCCGGTGTAAAGCTGGGCCATGCCCTGCTTAGTACAGAGATGGATATGGAATATTAGTGTTTCTTTCTCATTAGAAAATGAGGACTGGAAGAAACAAAATAATGGGAAAAAAAAAAAAAAAAGACCAAAAGCTTATAGATTAAAATTATTGTTTCTTAAGTCTTGTTTTCTTTTCACCATGACCATTCACAACTGAAATAGCAAAGTGATAATAGAGTGAAAGTTGATTATACCTTTCCTTTTATGTGTATCCCATGAAAAAACAAGTCATTATTATCCTACACTGATACATTTCAGACTAGGATGTGAGATAAAGATATTGGGATGTGGGATGCCATTCTCTGTGATGGCTCAAAATATAAAGATGAGGGGTGTTTTTCACTGCAGTAAAAAGCCACATTGGATTCTCCGTATCTTCATTTTCATGGAAAAGATAACATAGAATAAGCAGAATTCTAAGGTAAACACCAAAAAATCAATAAGGTATACATTTTCTTGTGGAATGCGCAATGAAAGTCATATTTTTAATAGCAGTACTTCAGAAAATGTTATAATAAAAATGCATGCAATATCTATTCAAGGTGCTATCACCACCAGTTACAGCTGCAATCACAGATCTTACCCCAGACAGCCTTCTCCCCTGGCCTCTGGGATTTATGAACGAGCTCATGAAGGCTGTGCAACATTTCCATGGGGCCATTGAAATAACTCCCGGGGCCTGTGCCAGACCCCAGGACAGTCCCAGCTCCGGGCTGGTCTTCCCTTCCCACTGCTCCCAGCAGAAGCTCAGCCCCCCAACATCCTTCAGCCACCGGCAGAACTGGGAATGTGCAGCAGATCAACTGGTTCAGCATCACTCACAACAGGAAAAACATAACGGCTCCATCCCAGCCAAGCCCCTCTCTCACTCTGCTCTGCACTGGGAAAAAATGCCACGAGAATCCCCCAGGCAGCCTTTCCCACGGGACAGAGGAGTGGGGGACTTTAAAGCTCAGCACCAGCTTTTCTGCGGGCAGTGGGCACGGTGCCCGTGGGCATCTTAGAATCACAGAATCATAGAGCTGTCTGGAAGGGACCTTTAAGATCATCCAGTCCAACCCCTCACCTAACTCTGATAAAACCCATCACTAAACCATGCCTTCTACAGAATTGCACTGATTTGTTGTTATTGCTGCTGAGTTTATTCTCCAACTTTCCCTTTGGTTATACAGCACTGAACAATATACATCCTAGACCACATCAGAACTCCGTTCCCTACCTATAGAGAACAGCGCCGATTTCTGTAATATAAAGCAACACAGATTTCATTCATTTCCATCAAACTTTCTGGGGCAAATGGCAAGACGTGACAGATCACCATCCCCTCAGTGATAAAATCACACAATAGTTAGTGATAAAACCACACAATAGATTTTAAGCTTCTTGACAGCAGCGATCATTGGCAATAATCACATTCATTTAGGTGGTCTGAGGATTTAGAAGCTTTATTTTATTTAAAAATATTGCAGTCCCCCATGGCTGCTGCCCCACTGAAAGCTAGTAAAAATGCAAAGCCAGTCCAAAACACTCCATATCTGTAGACATCAGTTTCTTGGTACTTATTTGGCTCTTGGTCCTGAACCTGATGTTGCTTCAAATTCCCTGTGAAGCCGGAGCCACTCCAGCAATCAATGAAAGCTTGTTTTATACCAGTCTGACTTCTCACTCGTACCACAATCAATTGAACTTGTCAAGAAAGCACCAGACGCTGCCTGCATTTTCCCCCATATAATATTAGGAAGAGAAAAACTTTGAGCAAAAGGTGTGGGGGGAGACTGACTTTTAGTGTAATTAAAATTAAAGAAAGTCAGTCCTCTGGGATTGCAAGTATTGACATATCTTTTACTTTCTTATTTACAAACCCGTGTTTATATGCTACCGACTGTTTCACAAACAAGCAAACAAGGGGAAAACAAAAAATGAAAACATATTAAAATTCCTACAGGACAATACCCTGCAGACTTCACTGTGTCCTTATGCTGCCAAAATATCTATTGGATGCAATGGGACCTTTGCAAGGGCAGATGCCAAAGTCTTCAAAGTTTCCAGTTTCTCTTGTGATATATTTCCTTTGCTTTGTAGATATATAGTAATAGAAGACAGAAAGAATAATATGTAAATGATGACTAGGTCTGAATCTTCAAGGTAGTAAAATAATGCAAGAATAGAATAGAATAAATAATGCAAGAATAGAAAAGAATAGAATGCAATGGACCAAAATTTGATACTTTTCAGTACATTACTGTGGCAGGATTATTGCATAGTTCAGTTTTCCTTATGTTTATGTAAGAAGAAAATAAATACTCTATATACCTTTAAATACATCCCTAGTATTTTAGAATTCTGTTCCCAGACTTTATTTTATGGTCAGCACCAGGAAGGCTGACTAAGGCAGGAGCAGCAGTAAAACCAGAGAAATGAGGAAGTATAAAACCTCTACAGAAAGCAAATTTTGACCTTGGAAAAGAGAGGACTCCCAGCCAAACGCCTGCTCCAGAGAGCTCAGCCCCTGCCTCGGGACCAGAAACAATGCACAGGTACAAACAGAAATCCCAAACCACTTTGGTTTTGGGGAAGCGGATGTCTTTTCGGGAGGACACACAGACACATCCAGCTCAAGATTGTGGCCCTGTATCCAGGGACAGCAGCAGTGGGTGGGTGACAGGGCTGGGTTACGCTGAGACACTCACCTGGAAACTGTAAAAGCATGTATTTAAGGTGGGCACTGCCCCAGGCAGCAGTGGATGGAGCTCCGCTGATCCATCCCCACCCATATCCTCAAGGGAAACCCCAACACCAGCTGTGAAACACACACAGAGTCTAAACACCTGCAGCAGGGTGACCACTTGCACCAGAAGCCTTGGAAGATGCTCAGGACAAGCACCAGCAGCTCTCAGTAAAGCGATGCAATGTCTGCAAATCCGTTCATTGTGACTCCACCAGCAGAGACTTTGGGTTCAAGTTTTGACCTGGATTCAGTGCCATTTTGAAGAGGCACACAGCAAATTAATTAAACCACATGATTAAATGCAGCAGAAATGTGGTTTTCTGCACATAGAGAGGATTCTGTGCTGATCCAACGCTGCTCTGAATTTAAATGGTAGGTTTACATGGTAGCCACCATCCCTAGGCATTGCAGGCATCCTTCTACCTCAGAAAAAAACCCCACCCCCACAAGATGCTACTATCAGCCTTGAAAGGCTGGTGAATCAGACAGCTCTCTGCAAAACTAATAATAAATAAAATCTGATCTATAAAATTATTCATTTTATACAGTGTTAGCTTAAAGAAAAACTGTGTATTCAGATACACACACAGACACATGCCCTTTGCATATAAATGCATTAATATAACCGTGACAGAGGTGTGACTGTTATCTAATGCTCTGATGATCACACTGCCCGGTGACAGGTCTCCGCACGAGCACATGCCGATCTCCCACCCCGTTGGTGCCAGGGTCTCTCTCAACCCAAACCAGCCCAGAAATTGTGTGTGAGCTGGTGTTTCCAAACCAGCTCTCTGGTTTGGAGGCTGTGCTGCTGGGCACATCTGCTTCAGAGCAAAAAAATGAGACTCAGATTTTCAGAGCAGAAAACTGGACAAAAACTGACAGACACCCAGGTTGTGAGGGCAGAAGCAAATGTGACAACTGTCCAGTGCAGTGTGTCCAAACACAGCAGCCTGCACCAGCGTGAAATGAGTGCTACAGGTGTGGAGGATGTGGCCAAGGCCCTGTCCCATCCCCATCCCATCACATCATATCTCATCCCATCCCATTCCATCCCATCCCATCCCATTCCCTCCCACCCCATTGCATCCCATCTCATTCCATTGCATCCCATCTCATTCCATTGCATCCCATCCCCATCCCACCCCATCCCATCCCATCCCATCCCACTGCCCAGTAGTGAGCCCTCTCAGGAGGCAGCACACAGCCAGCTCACCGCTCTCAGAATAGCTCTCCCAGCTAGCTGCTGATATCCTGTTTTTATGAGATAAAAATTTAAGAAACTTTTGTTCATGAACACAGCTTTAGATTATCAAGAAACCTAATTTATTTTCAATACAACGTGTCTTTGGCTTTTTTTCAGAGCTTGTTTTCTTTTGCCAGCTCCTTTCTGCAGCCCTGGCAGCAGAGCCCTGAGCAGCTCCTTTCCAGGGGTGCAGAAATGCTGGGAACTGGCTGTTTCTCTCTCGCCCTGAGCTCGGATCCCCCTTCCCTGCTGGAGCGGAGGGGACACCCCAGTGGAGGCTGCAGAGGAACTGGGCAAGGGCAGCTCTGGAGCACTGAGTCACATTCACTTCACTGTAGCTATACACTAAAACCAAAACATTCTGAAAAGTTCTGAGTTTATTTATTCATAAGATATTTACCTCTTTTTTTTTCTTTTTTTTTTCTCCTCAGAAAAAATCCCTGCCAGTTGCCCACAGTGTATGCGTGGAGTGCTGGGCTCAAAAGCTACAAGAGTTTATAGCACAGATTAGATTGTGATGAATTATTCAGGAACCCAAACACACTGTGCCATGCGATGATAGAAGCTAACTGAAAATGTGCCATTTTGGGCCAGGCATGCAACAGATGTAAATAGCAAGGCTGTAAGACAATATATGCAAAATATTTGCAAGTAGGTAAACACTTCTGTTCAAAACAATGGCAGAATTTCAGCAAACAAGTCAAAAGCACAAAGGACAGGGCGTATCGCTGGCGGAGGCTGGTGCTGGTGGCTGTGTGCTGTGCCTTGCTGTGGAGGAGCAGACCCCCGTCCCATGGCGGGGTGAGGGCTGGGACCATCCCCAATGAACTGCTGCTGCCGAGCTGGAGCCCTGGGACGGAGCAGGAGGAGGGAGCAGATGGAGGAGATGGGGATGAGCCCAGCCTCCCCCGCCTCCGGAGCTGCCGAGAGCCAGAGACAGCAATTTTACCTTTACTTTCTGAAAAACGGGGAGAGTAATGAGAAGTGAAGGGCAGTCTTCATTTTTAATTTCAAATCAATTCGTTGCAAGCCTTGCTCAGCTGCCTGATGTGACATTGCAATTCTGTAGGACAACAGGAATAAAGACAGTTATCAAAGGCTATCATGGATCAGGCTGGTGCGATACAATAGGCATTAAAATGATGCGTGAACGCTGCTATCATTGGCAATTTCAGACTTTTTTATAATTACAGAAAACCTTTCAACATCGAGGTATTTTCCAGAAAATGCTGAAATGCACCATCTGGATTTTGAGATGTCCCTGGACCTGTGGGTGCCTGGAACAAGCAATGAGGGGCGTTTTGTTCATCCTTAAGGAACTCTCACCGTTGCTCCCAACGGCTCCTTAACTTGTGAATCCACTTCAGGAAAGCAGAGTTAATTGGGTAATGTGATTAGCGGCCCTGGTGCAGCACAGGAACCCTTGCAGGCAGCAGACAGGGACCCTGCAACATCTTCTGTCACTCAGGACATGACTTTTCAGGGGGTGCTGGCATGAGGGGCAGGTCCCTGCTATTCCCCCTAATGCTCACATCCAGACAGAATTGATTCTCCTTCACTTTCTGGCTGCTCCAGCAGCACCGACCACCCGGCCTCCTCTGCGCCCCAGGCACAGGGGTGCTGCCCCCCTGGATCCCCTACATCATCCCCCTCCCAGTTCCTCTGACACCCATCTCTGCTGCTGGTCACAAGTACAGACCATCCATGAGGAGAGAATAAAAAATATGTATTTTTGTCGTGCTTTCTCTATTAATTACAGTGGGTCAATAAGGAGGAAATAATTTTTTAAGTGTGTGCAGAAGAGAAGAAGTTCCAAACAGGGAAGGGGACTACTGGCTGCTGCCAGAGCAAAGGGGTGAAGCGTTCGACGGGGGAGGGGGGGGCACTGCTCTCCTCTCTTCAGAAGCAGCAGAACAGTACAATGCTTCAAGTGGGGATGAAAATATGTCTCATCCTTAAGGAGCCATTAGCCCCTGTCCAACCCAGCTAAGCGTTGGCACTGCCTTGGCCTGGTCACGACGTGGTCTTTGCGGCGGGGGGACACAGGGTACGACAGGAGAGATGAGAAAGGGCCTGCGACCTGCTGAGAGCGGCCAGGCTGGGGGGCAGCCCTGACACGCTTGGGTGTGAGAAGATTTTCCTCTCTCTATAATAATCAGTGCACGCAGACTTGTGCTACTTCACTGTGAAGGAGCCGTGCCTTCTCCACGTATTTAAATATGATGAGAAAGTGATGTCTGAGCATCAGAGCCGAATGAGTAACAGAAAGCAAGCAATTCAGGCCACATTAAGACCCTTTCATTGCCCTTGCAACAAAAAAGCAGGTAGAAAAACCTTGCAATTGTGTTTACATAAAAGTGAGCTTTATAGTTCAAAGGCGGCAACACAGTTAACTCTGCCCCCAGCTGTTTCCCCCTCCCTACCCTGACTGCAGGATAGGAACTGCTTCTTCATAGAAAGAATCAATTGTAATGATATAAAATCTAATTAAAATTGTACATCAATTTTTTTTTTAAAAAAAAAGCCTTACTTGGATATAGCAAAGCATTGCAAAATATCCAGATTATTAGTAATAACCTGTAGTATCCAGGAGTAAGAGTAAGACTTTGACAATGCCACAGAGTTCTGCAGTAACCACTGAGATGTCTTCAGGGAGAAGCACGGGTTTCTGTGTTATGGTCTTTTATTCCCATTTTATGTATTATGATTTCTGATAATATGAAATAAATAAATGGAATTGTTGCAAATCCACACCAGATGAGCTGTAATTCAACTGAAAATCAGGGGTTTCTCTTGAGAGGTTCAAAAGACAGACCTAAGCACAGGTAGACCTTGTGGCCCAGTCAACTCCTACATTTTTCATACCAGGACACGAGGTTTGGAATTAGAAGAGAAGATGAGTAATGGCAAGATAGAAGTGTGAATGTGATAAATACTCTCACTTCACAGTGAAACCTGTCACCTCAGGGAAGACAGAAGGTTAAATTGAACGACAGTTTACAAATATTCACAGCAGCAGCATCCCCTTTCTGTCATACAGACGACTAATAAATATGGCCTCATCGTCCAGCAGGTGACCTGAGGGGCAAATGTGGCTTAAAGCTACTTCTCCTGGCATGATAACTGTCTCCTGGGGTCTCAGAGGGACGGAGGGGCTGGACGTGAGCCTCCTCCATGGAGAGAGGTGGTGCCACCAGCTGCATCCCTGTCCCATGTGATGACCTGGAGCCCCAATGGAGCCCAGAGATCATCCCATTGCCAGCCCCGGGGGACCTTGGTGACACGGCTGGTGGCTGCTGACAGTATGGTGTTTCCAGACGGCACAGGTTTCACACTCTGACAAAACCAGGGAGCAAGCAGGTACTCTCACCCTTGGAATGGTAATGACAGAAACCGTTTGGTTTCCGGCTGCATTTCTCAGCACAGGGGCAAACAGCGATGCCTGCTCTGGGTGGGTTCATAAACACAGACTCTGAGATCCATCCGGTTACAGGAATTCGTTAGTTGGTGTGCACACTTCAAAAAAAGCACATTAATACTTTTGAGGAGACCTCTGTGGGTACCTAACCTGTCATTGGAATAGTGTAAGCCATAAAATCACCCAGAGTGAATCCATAATACAATTAAAACATATTGCTAAGTAGGGAAAAATGTGATTCAGTTAAAAACTGACAGTTATGTGGGCTCCATTTTAGGCTTAGATAGACTATTCTGATTTTCCTTACTTTTACCAGTACATATAAGAAAGAGAAAGGAATGAAATCCTGCACACACAGCAGCTTTTCTTTCAATCTAAAAAATACAATAAGAAAGAGTGGATCCTAAGCTCCTTCACCCTTTTTGTGCTTGCATCCCTGTGGTGGGGGTGCACTTGTATGTGCTGCATGCAGAACTGTGGTCCTCATACAGCAGTCTCTGCTTCTGGAGCATCGTGGAAGGGTCACAGGTCCCTCTGAGTCTCCCCACTCTTCCAGGCAGCTCGCCTGGGTGGGAATTGAGAATGCACCAGCATGTCCTGTCTCCTGCCCCAAACCCCAACATAGGTTAGGTTGACTTTGGACTAGATGATCTGAAAGGTCCTTTCCATCCAGCCTGTGGCAGTTCTATGTTTCTATGACATCCCGTGCTCCCATCCCGTTCTACCAGCACCAGACCAGACTCCCAGCACATGCTCCCACCATGCTCCCCCCCGCAGCTCTGACCTCCTCTACACCAACACCTCTCGTGGACCATGTTGTCTGGGAGTGCAGGGACATCACAAGCTTATTCTGCCAGCTGTTCTACTGTAAGAGGCAAAGAAAATTTCCCATAGACTAATGCTTGTGCTTAAAAGCCCCAACACAACCTTCTGTTCCCACGCCACCATCAAACTGTGCTCTGGGATGCTCTCCTCGAGCCCAGTGTTTCTCAGACTAAAGGCAGGGCTCCAGAGGAAGATCATAAACAGCTGTGAAAGAGCTTTAAAAATGTCTCAGTTACAGTGCAACTAGAAATAAGCCAGCTTTCAATACAAAAGTTATAATTATTAACTATAACCAAACAGCAACCAGCAAGTGACATATTTGGACTGGAAGGCTGTGATTTCTGAAATTTATTCAACTTAGTTCTTGTATTAACTCTTTTTGTGCATCCTTTCCCTCCCAGCTGCAGGAGAAAAATCAGTTTGCAGAATGATAGTCCATACCCCTATGTCACTCTGTGCTGGTATTTTTTCTGTGCAAATCCTTCAAAGGGAAAATGACTTGGAGGTGGCAAAGGAATTGCCCACCCTTGACTTGGAAGCAGAGGAGGCTTTTGGTGCACTGAGTAGAAGTTAAGTGCTAGAAATCTGGACAGAATATTACAAAATCCATAAAGAGCTTCAATGGGCACTTGAATTTTATTGCTAAATATATTTATAATTTAAACAGTTAATATTTTAACATATGTAAATATAGTTTTAAATATTTAAAACTTAGCCATGCAGATAGGTAGTCCAGATATGAGGTTTTGTGCAAATAAGCTGAAGTACTTGTGGTGTGCATGGCAATTAATACATGAAGCAAAGAGCAGGCAATCTGTTTATTTAAGCCTGACATGGATTTTTCTCTCTGATGATCAGAACCAAAGAGCAATAAAGTTTCGTAAAATCACCTAGAGAGGACTCAAGTGCTCAGTGAAATGGTGCTGGCAGGTCTCTGAGCAGAAATGTCCTCGCATCTGCCAGCCCTTGAGCTCTCTGCCAGAGTCCACTGGTTCCCAAGCCCAGTGAGCACAAGGGGGTTAGTCCCTGCTCTCTCCATCACTTCAGAGAACAAGTGCCCTCACTCAATGCCAGCTGCAGAGGGACAATGGCTTCAGAGGTAACAAAGAAAATGTATCTGCCATACTTAAAAAGCATCACAGATAGTAGACATGACCTGGAGCTGCAGACCAATGCAGGGCAAAGAAGAAAGGGAAAAGGTGTAAAGCCACGTCAGCAAACCTGGGACAACAACCCCAGGAGGTCTTGGAAGGAGGAAGAGTAAACCATCACCGTGGGCATCACCTTATTCCCAGTGAAAGACCCCAAGGCTGAAGATGGATGGTGCCATCCTCTCCAGCTGCCCAAAGCTGTTGACTTGAAGACAGAGAGGAGCAGGGCAAGGGTGAGCACAGCCCTGTGAGAAGGGATAGAAAAAGAGCAAACTCTGCGTGTGTGCATGCTACAACTTGAACTGGATTGTCAGTGTTATTGTGACTTTTCTCTATATTCACTGCTAATGAAGGTTTGTGCAGGTGGTGACATACACCGTGGCAAAGTCCATGCTGTGTGACAGCCAAGGTGTTTCTACACAAAGATCATCCCCACTTTGATGTCCTCATACGAAGTTTTCTGTCCTACTTGGAGCTGCTGCAGGCACAGGTTCTCCAGCTCCATGGAGCATCCCTCTGCGATACCTGACTGTGGGTCGAAGGGAGGAAATGGCTGGGGACACCCCTTGCAAGACTGCATGCATGTAAAGTCCATGGAAAGCAACCCATCGCAGCCAGCCTGTCCACCCGGAGGAATTGTTCAAACTCAGAACTCTTTCTCCAGAAGTTTTCCAGAGCTCTGTTCTTGCTCTGTTGTCTGACTCCAACTGCCCACCTATCATCCATCACCACTGTGTCCTTTCACCCACTGCCAAAGCAGACCATGAGAGCACACCGGAGACCTGCTCCCCATAGTTGAGACACCTGTCCTCATGGCTTCTGCTGATGGAAAGAAACTTCCTTTGCCCTGAAGCAGGCTGGGCACGGCACGAAGACGTGCTCCTCACGCACTGGGTTTGGTGGCGCAGGGAGCAGAGGAGCTGAGGCAGCTCTGCTGGCTTTCCTCCACCCTAGCAGAGACAGAACTCCCCAGAGCCCAAATGAGGATTTAAGTGTGGTTTTAAAAAAAATCCCATATTTCTGAGGCTATACCATAACCATAAGCTTATCATAGAGTCATAGAATTGTCCAGGTTGGAAGGGAACTTTCAGATCATTGACAACCCGACACTGACAAACCCACCACTGATCCATGTCCCCGTGTCCATGACCTGTCTTTTAAATCACTCCAGGGACAGTGATTCCACCACTTCCCTGGGCAGCCTGTTCCAAGGCTTGACAACCCTTTCGGTGTATTTACAAAGTTATGAAGAAACTCTCCTATTTCGTTGCCTGCACTGGTGCAGCAAGGGGTTAATAGAAACTTCTTGATTTGCAACTCAGGACAGAAAACTATTCTGCCTTGGTCTGTGTGTGTGGAGGGAGGGATCTCTGCTACTTTGGTCCAGAGCAAACTGTTGAACAGGCAGATATTTCCCAAAGCCTGGGACAGGTCACAGTAATTTCCCACAGCCACCTGGCGGGAGCCATGCACTCGGCTGGGGAGGAGGAGGATGTCACGGGCTGACCTTCTCCCCATCTGGGGATGGTGGGTCCTGGCCAACATCTGCCAGGTCCCTTGCTTGGCACTGGCAGCCCCCTCCTCAGAATGGCTGCACACAGCTAATTGTGAGCGCTTTTCACCCACGCTTTATTTGCTTGCACGATTTCACTTTGGGGTTTCAGCAGAGGAGAGAAAGGTTATGGTTCCCTGTGGAGAAATGCGGAGGAGGACGAAGTGCAGTAAGCTGAAACAAGTTCATTGGGTGCCAGAACCCTTCCCTTCACCCCCAAGGATCTGCATGAACACAGACTCCTGGGACGGGCATGGTTTTCCTGCAGAGAGCAGCTTCCATGGGAGTTACGGCCGTGAGTCAGCAGGGGTTTTGGTCTACTAATAATTAAATTTGGGATCAGGAGGAGAGGTCACCTATGCAATAGCACAAGCTGCTTAGCTTGCCCACAGGCCTCCAGCTGGAGCACAGGGCCAGTAAGCTGCTTACATAGCATCTTCTTAATAGCCACTAATCTTTAACCGCTTGCCTTCCTGGTAATTAGAGAGTCACGCCAACGTCTGTTGGCTTTTGCAATTCCTTTTCACAGGAAAAGATGGTTTGGGCAGGTTTTTTCCATTAGGACTGCTCTCTCCATTGTGCTCCCCCCATTCAGGACCCCCCCTCACCTGCAATGCAGCACTGGCTGTGAAGGATGTCTCTCTGCCTCCCCGGCGGTTCTACTCAGAGGTACCCCCATGGCATAGTAATGGTATCGATTTTTCCCTGCTGCAGCAGATACTCTTACATCCAGCCACTAACTACTTGAGGAGAAAAAACTCAAACACCCCCCCATGGCTGGCTACATGTTTCTGAGATGCTGCTTTTAGGGGCCCCAGCGCTGCCCACCCAGTCACCTTATCAGTGGGATGGGGGGACGCAGCTCAGGGCTCCGGATGCTCCTCTGGCTCCTCCATGGTCTCCTGGTGTCCACTGCATCCATAGCAGCCCTTGGGTGTCCAGCCTTCTCCGCAGGCTCCCCCAATGCTCCCACCCCTCCAGTGCCCAGAGGTCTCCACCAACAACAGGGACACTGGGACATGACCCCGCTCCTGGGGTTCAGATGCACCAGGATGAGGGTGCTGTGTGTACTTGGTTTGGGGTCCTTCCTCTGGCCCCCTCCACAGCCCCTCACACCTTCCAAAACCTCTGTCACTTCAGCTGTATTAATTCATGTTTCTACTGACAGACACTAGAGGAACCTGAACTGAAAAAGCCTGAAAAAAAGTCAGTCAAAATTCAGCCTCAAAGGTACATCAGTTTAAATACAATGCATGAAAGGATGGTTTTCCTCCCCAAATCAGACCCTAATAGTAAGGAGGGGGTCCCAGCCCTGGCAGGTGGCAGTTGGGGTGTGCTGGGGATGGATCTCCAGATGCCAAGGGCAGGAATAGACAGGCCAACCTGTATGGCCCAGCAAGGCAGTCTCAAATGTTAGTAAAGATGACAAAAGCAGGCAAAGCTTTGAAACTTAATCCAAAACCTCTGGAAAATGAGGAGAAACAGCAGTGCTCACGTGCTGACCTACCCACTAAAAACCAGGGTCTGCTAAGTGTTGGTACTTCCCCCGGCTGAGGAGGGTCTGGGGGGACAGGTAATGGAGAACCAGACCTGTGCAAGGATGCTCAGGAGAAAAACGCTGGCAGAGGGGAGATTTACGGGTGGCTGGGGGTATCCAAAGGGCTCTGCTCCCACCCTCTGCCAGGCTCAGGGCAGTGCTGAGCCCCTGAAGGACCCCCAGCAGGACCCCCAGCAGGGTCACTGGGCAAGGGCTCCTGATAGCAAGGCTATGTCTCATTTAAACCTAAACATATTTTATCCAGATGTGTCTAAAATGCAGCTGATAGCAGAGTTTTCTGAACAAGAAAGGTCACTCGAGACTCTTTTCACTTTCGAGGTAATAACCATGTTCCCTCAAGTTGCCATTTAACTCTTGTCAGTTGATATTATTTTTTTCAATTCCCCAAAAAGCAATTACTGGAATAACAAAAACATTTGCTAAGCAGAGCACAAAAATCTTTTTTTTTTTGGACAAAAACTTAATGACAAAATCAGTGAACAAATTGCTCGTGTGATTTCCCTGACGACCAATCACCCTTTTTATCTCAGTCCCAGCGTTCCCAAGCCATGTTCAGTGGGTGCTCGCCCACCCGTTCTGTGCTTGGACATCGGCCACCAGGTCCCTGTGCTCCCCAGGGTCCCCGGGACCCTCTGCCGAGCAGCCCGTCCCCAGCAATAAAGCACATGCTCTGAGTGCATCTTCTTATTCATTTCCTTAGTTTATGTAGTTAGCTGTCAAATAATAGCAGTTCTTTTCAAAAGGAACATGGCACACATGCAAAATGATTTCAAGAATATGTACCCTTAGGACATATTATTTTCTTAACTAAAATTCGAGTGCATACTTATTGCCCAAATCTTTGTCTCTGAAATAGCTTTGCATTCACATGACAGAGTTACAAACCATCAAACAATTTTTAGGACTTGAATGCAAAACTGCTTTTAACATGGCTTTTATAGTTGTCTCATTTATCTAATCTCCATGAGTCATAATTCCTTTAGGATCACTTTCTTCTTTCTACATTGCATCTCACCACAGCAAATTAAAAATATAAAAAAAAAAAAGCAATGGAAGAAACAAAAGAGTTATCCTTCCTAGGCTGGAGATGTTGATGAAATGCCGCATGTAATTCCTATTTGTAGCAGTATTTCTAATAGGAGCAGACACCCTCTGTGCCCTTGTAGAGAGTCTCCAGGCAAAGGACTCAGGCATAAAATCTCCCTTGGAAATGGGGGAACCGGTTTCAGGGGTGGCTCTGCCCTGCTGCACCTCCCAGCATTAATAGGTGCTAATTAACCTGTGGCTGTTTTTATTGAGTAGCCGACGACAGCAATAAAGAACATTAGCCCTAGCTCTGAGGCTCAAAATTTAAATGTCCAGTGGCATGAAAGCTGGACAAGAAAGAAGGGCTGAGTGTCCCCAGGGTCTGAGTGCACCAAAAGCAGCCGGAAAGGGGACATTTTGCCCAGACAGGGAGAGCCAAGGGATCGCCCTCACTGTTTCCTCCTTTCTTTGTTAAAATTTCTGTCGGAAGAGGGATCAATAAGTAGGAAATTGGAGTGAAAAAGTAAAACAAGTGCATTTCCAGGCCACAGAAATGCAGGAGTGACTGTACTTGAGAAAAGAGCAAGGCAGAAAATAGCAGACCCATTTCTTCCATCTCATCACGTAGCAAGGATTACGATTCTTGTCAGATTAATCCATTCATTTTTAATGAGCAGTCTTATCCAGCACTGAGGTATTTGTGGCCCTGGGCCCTGCTGCACCCCCGGCACATGCCCTCCACCAGCTGCAGGTCCAGGCTCTGGCCCTGGGGAAGGAGAACCGTCCAGGAATGGGACCCAAAACTGACTGCTCGGAAGAATATCCCTTCTGGTGCCAGTGCTTAACCCCCTGAGAAGGCAGCAGATTAGTGGCTGTAGAGCAGCATATCACGGTAATATCAAAGGATTAAAAAAAATGCCGCTGACCCACCACGCAAGGACAACACAAGGATTAGTGGCAGTTCCACATCATAATGCCATTCATCAACCCTTGACAAACTACTGATAGTTCATATTGATTCTCTGGGCTGGCTGCAGGGAGTTGGAAATCAAACTCCAGAGATCCACCAAACTGAAATTATAAACCCAGCTGAACAGAGCACCCAGCCTGGTGCATTCCTCTCCTGGGCTGCACGGCTCACGGCTGGTTTGCATGAGACGTCTTGGCTTGTGAATTCAACATTTTGCCAGTGTCCTCTCAAGATCATGAGAACTCACTAGTGTCAGTAGAACTCACTACTGGAATTCTCCCAGTTACACTTCCCTGCCTGTGGAGAGGGGGCTGACTCTCACACAGGGAACTCCAACAGGAGCTCCGGCATGGCAGCATCAGAGGCAGGGAAACGCCCCACAGCAAATGCCACAGTAAATACAACCAGGTAGTTGTGTGTGGTGTTCGGGGATTTTTTCCTAAGAGTTAATGATAACATCTTACAGAGATTGGCTGCTGTGCGTGGTTTGCAATGAGTCCCCTCCTGCAGGCGCCGAGGGGAAGCAGTGATGCTCCTCAGCCTTGGCTGCCCTGCAGTGAGCACCTCGGGGTGAGGAGATGAAAGATGTTCTGCTGAACCACAGGGGCCTTCTGCAGGGAAGAAGAGAGAAAATAAGGCAGTAAAAGTAAAGATAAAAAGACTCTTACAGTAAAAGGTGATTAACTAATATCTAAACAAGAGCATGTCCTCACATTCATGCTTCTGGGGAATGTTAGACCTTGTCTCTGTTATGGTGGATGATCCGGTGGGGTGGGGTGTCTGCACTTTCTGCTAAAGCAATGAATGGCAACCAGAGGGAGTGTGCTGATGGCACTTAACAGGGAATGCTGCAGGAAAATCCTACACAACCTTGTACGTGGAAGGGACCTCAGGGGTCCCCATCACCTCACAGAGCCACAGCTGGACGCAGACTCCAGATGTGGTTAAAAAGCACCAAGTAAACAGGGACCTCTCTTAATGGAAAGACCCCGTGCGGTTACGATCACACAGCTCCTGGGCAGCGATCAGAGGATGCAGAAACCGCTGCTCTTTACACAGGCCCAGGAGAAGACAATCAAACCACAGGGATCCGGGAGTGCTCAGTTATTTCATAATAATCTCCATCTGAGCATGACATTTGAGCAGTTCAGCATTTTATTCTGTACCTCATCCCACCGGTGATGACTGAAGGCTTCAAAAGGAAGTTTTTTCACTGAAAAATTTGTTCATGTCTGGGACTGGAATCTTGTTAAAGACTGATGTCTGCAAAATGTACACATGTTCATGATTTATGTCCATGGGCTTTGAATTCTTGAGGCTACAGTTTTTAATCAGCGCTATTTGCATTACACAACATCTTTTATTTTTCAGTCTAAATTTTGCTTTAATGAGTTTTTTGTTAAATACATCAATGGCCACTCTTCCCTGCCAAGTAATTCCAGATTAATTGCATTTGTTAAATGTTCTCCTTCCTTTTTTTTAATTTTTTTTAGTTAATTTTCCTTGTGTTCCAAGAAGGCAGAGCATTTTGAAATTAATGATATTTTCAAATCATTACATTTTACAAACTTTGGGAAGGAAGATGGGTGTGGGCATATTTCAAATCACAGACCTAAATATTTCACACTTTGTTGTGTCCTCACCAGCACAGGGTGCTGGGGAACGCTGTGGTGCTGGACACCCCGGTGATGGATGGTCTCATTCATACTGTGACCCTCCCAGGTAACCCTCCAAGGGCACCTCACCCACAAGAGATCTTCCTCCTCGGGCGGTTTTATCAGGTTGCTCAGCCCGACAGCATGCAATTTAACAGTCCATCAGGATATAAAAACACACACAGCCCATCAGTGATGGTCAGCTGAGAGGCACGCTCTGCACCTGATCCCTGAGGACTCTCCACCTGGTCTGTGAGGACTCTCCAGCCTGCCAGGTAAAAGCAGGAAAGGACCCAGAGAGACAAATTCAAATTTACAGAAACTAAAATAAATAAATAAATAAATTAATTAATTAATTAATTAATTAAAATCACCAAAAAAAATAAGCAGAGGGGGAAAAAAAAAGAAGAAAATAAATCTGCAGATAACACAGACTGTGATTAACTGCTGAGAAAAATTTAGATAGACCATTACCTGAAGATAACATGTCCAGAGTGACAGCCCAAAGCACATACTCTGGCTCTCATTTGTGTAACTGGGAGCGCAGCAGGAGTTACTGGGATGGACTTGCTGGAGCAGCCAACATCCAGGAACCAACAGAGCTAGTTTTAAAATTACAGATTCCTTCAATACTTACTTTTTTTTTTGACACTTTCTGGATAGCCTTTGGCACATAAAAATTTACATTTTTTTTCTTTCAGTCTAAACTTTTTAATGTCCTGTGATTTCTTTAACGACAGTCGGGAGTAGGTGCTCCATCTCTATCACAGTCCCTCTAACCCACAGTCTCCAACTGCCCTCTGATGTCCCTGTGATTAAGCCTGTCCACGCCATGGCAACAGCACAGGAGGGGTTACACAGAATCACAGAATGACATGGGGTTGGCAGGGACCTCTGGAGATCATCTACTCCAACCCCCTGCCAAAGCA